>JANTOQ010655453.1:0-10299 GCA_027564595.1 Bythotiara depressa
CTCTGTTAATCCTTAGGTCAAGTGCGGAGTTGTCTGGTTGAGCGGAGCACTTCACTCGACTCGTAGAGCCGATGGGGCGTTTCCGTAGCACAAATGGGTGTCTTAAATGCCAATCAGGACTTCCCTTATGGCCCCTCCTGGAAACAGTTGACAGGCTATATGACTGTACATTACGGAGTCTAACCACGTAAAACATACTCACTTGCGTTACACCCTCTTCCCCTTAGCGGCCAAATGCTGCTAAGCAGGACAAAAATCTAGAGTCTACAATCACCCTGATCACTCTACTAACTAGCGGGCTAGCCAGTCCTAATGCTGGTATTAAAGCTAAATTATTTTGAATAGCGACAAACATGTCCTTCTTTTTCCACTAAATTTATAACACCTGAACATTTGGGACTTGCTAGCTAGCTACGTGTACTACACTTTCTGCAGGCTTCCTGGGAGCATTTAACACAATGATTAGCGGCACGGGCTCACAATCAAAGGATTCCGAGTTCGAACCCACCACTGGCAATATTCAATGTTAAGAGGACGACTGTCAATCCTTAGGTCAACTGGGGAGTTGTCTCGTTTAGCGGAGCCCTACTGTTTCATCACTTGACTCATAGAGTAGCACAAATTGGTGTTTTAAATGCAAATCAGGACTTCGCTCGTGGCCTCTCCTGGTCCACATAAAATATATAATACCCACTAACTAAAATTCTCCTTCCTGCCTTCCTTTTCCGCCTTCTACTTTTAAAAGAATAATAATTCTTGTATTCCGCGGGAATAACAAACTACATAGTAAGCGTTTAAACTAATTTACAAGTCAACGGTCAAGTTAACACAAAACATATTTTACTTAGCTAGCTAACTTTGACCGAACCAGCTTTTGTTTTTAATCTGCTTGCATAATTCAGACATTCGTTTAAACTGGTCGCATTATTCAGACATTTTTCTAAATTTATTCTTGTAAATCTACAAAAACGAAGCAAAAAGGTACAAAAATAACATACATTTGATGATTACATAGCATATTTTTAAGTCTAATATAGTATCAATGTACATGCGTACTTTCTAACCATTTAGAGCTAGCTAACTACTCAAAAAAAGTTTTTGAAGGAAAAAATATGCGAAATGAAATGTTGACATTTCAGCTATAATTCACTTATCACATACATAACCTTTTCTGTTTTTAAGTTATGACTGTATTCAAACTAAACTTTTCTTAGTCTATGAGTTAGTAACTATGTGTACGTGTCTTTTAAAAATATTTAGATTGAGCTGGCTAATGTTTTGGTACTGTTTTTTAGGGGAGAGCTAGCTACTATCACCATTTATTTCGATTTTTTTTAGCTATCTTTACCTTCATGACCTTGTGTAAATGATGTTAGAGCCTTTGTAATAGTGAGTAGAAGGTCTCTCCCAGCTCTCTAGTAAATTTTGAATCATTTAGAGCTAGCTAATAAGTATATACCTCAAAGTTATGTTTTTGAACTGCATTACCTTTGTTTTTTTTACTTTGTGCTTCTAAATTATGACTTTTTGGCACTGTAATTTTTTAGTAGAGCTACATTTGCCGTTAGTACTTATAGTGTAGATGAAGAAGAAAATTGTTTCGACAACTTTACAATTATATTTAAGACTTATACACAAGGAAACTTTGAAATTTTATAAGGAAATGTTGACATTTTATATGAAAAACCCTTTTCGATTAAATTTGTGTCTTTTTTTGCCGCGACTGTTCCCAAGGGACACCTAACCATTCAGAGCTAGCTAACTACTCAAAAAATGTTTTTGAGGGAAACAATATGCGAAATGATATGTTGACATTTCATCTATAATTCACTTATCTCATAGATAAACTTTTCTGTTTTTAAGTTACGACGGTATTCAAACTAAACTTTTCTTAGCCTGTGAGTTAGTAACTATGTGTACGTGTTTTTTCAAGAATGTTTAGAGTGAGCTGACTAGTGTTTTGGTACTGTTTTTTAGGGGAGAGCTAGCTACGTACCTCAAACATAGCATTTTTGAAGTGAAAACCTAGCTAAGATCTATCACCATTTATTTTGATTTTTTTAGCTACCTTTGCCTTCATGAGCTTATATATAAAATATACAAATAATGTACTAATAAGTAGTGTAAATGTATGTGTTGTGTTTTAAAATTATTACAACTAGAAACACATAAAAAGTGAATATATATTTCGACTCTTACAAGTCTTCATCAGTATAAAAAATTAAAAAGTTACAGACTCTTTATATAACGTATAAATCTAAAATCTCTAGAGAATAAAATGAAACAGCCTGGTTAATACTTCACCGTATTGCAATTTATAAACAAAAGAAACCTATAAAACTGTTAGATTATAACATTACGAGTGAGAGTTTACACATCAAAATTGTAAATCTCCATCGTACTAGTAGTGTATAAAAATAAAGTTCAGTTATATTATATAGTACTATAAAAGTTATATTTACATACGCAATATAAAAATAATTATTATCAAATATATATATATACAAATTATAAAACACAACCAAACCCAAGAGTACCTTGATGAAAATAATATATTGTTCAAATATCAATCTTGATTTAGAAGCAAAAATTATACAGATATGTCTTTCTTTATTAAATGATAAAATTGTAAAAGGTATGCTAACGGGTATGATTCTCATAGATTTACAAAAGGCATGACATTCTATTAATGAAATAGGAATGTCTAGGATTTAGCGAATCATCAATTATGTGGTATAAGTCATATTTGAAAAATAGGAAATTTATTGTTAATATTGAAAAGGAATACTCAATCCCTGGAGATCTTTTATGTCGTGTTCCACAGGGATCCATACCGAGACCTCTAATATTTATTTTATATGTAAACGATATGTCTCAATCTGTAAGTTCTGACCTTCTTCTTTACGCCGATGATTCTTGTCTGGTGTTCACAGATAAATATTTAAAAGTAATAGAAGACCATCTTAATGACAGTGTAATTCTTTGTGTGATTGGTTGTGGAAATCAAGCTAAGTATTCATTTTGGTGAGGATAAGACGAAATAAAGATTTTTGAACCAAAAAGCGATTAAAATCATTAGAGGAGTTAGACATAAGGAGAGGGGATATTAAGATTAAACAATATACCAGTGTAAAACATCTAGGGTATATACTAAATAACTGTCTTTCTGGTGAGTCAATGGCCTTGAAGGTGTCAGGTAAAATAAAATGGTAGGTTGAGGTTTCTATATAGAAAGCAATCATTTTTAGATTTCAATTTGCGTAGAACTCTTTGTGATGCTCTCATACAACCACATTTCGATTATGCATGCTCTGCATGGTATCCGAATTTAAATACAAAATATTCTAAAAATATACAAACAGCACAAAATAAGGGTATTCGTTTTTGTTTAAATTTAGGAAATAGATCCCACGTTGGTGTAGATGAAGTTAAAAACATAAACTGGTTACCTACAGATGAGCGATTTAATGAATGTGTTTGTATGAGTGCATAGAAATTGTGCTAAAACCTATCTCCAGCTTACATGTCTGAGCTATATTCTTTTCAACCTAACACTCACTCTACTCGTAGAATGGTACAAAGGCTTACCCAACCAACAAGATCATTAAGTATTGAGCACAAGGCACTTTCATATATTGGACCAAGATTGTGGAATGACCTAAGTTCAGATTTAAAATTAGTAAAAAATGCAAATATATTTAGCATCACATTAAAAATGCATTTTTTAAAGATTTACACGAAAAGGAAGATAACATATATACTTATTATTAACATGTAGCTAATAACCATAATTTTAATTCCTTTTTTGTTTACTGATATCCACATATGAGGAATATCATCGAAATAGGGCTAGTATTGACCCTTTGGTATTCCTTGCCACACTAGTTATGAGGATATTTTTACTATTTATTTAGTTAGTTAGTTATATATTTATTGATTAATTTGTTAATTTTTATTAACTGTATTGATTATGATTTTAATGTAGTAAATATAATTAATTACTTACTATCGAATTCCATCGAGCGCAAATAAATATGCGAATGTCATGTACTTGATCATTACAGTGACTTTATTGGGATAATGTAAACGTTGATATTAATTGATAAATATTCAGTCACCAAAATTATATTTTACAAATTATCGCCTCCCTAAATTTTTTCCCCTCTATTAATCCTATTTTATTTGGGGTTGGGCAAAATTCACTACCTCTCGTGTTTGTAACAATAACTCATAATTAAATTATTCAAATGAGCTGAAATTTTACAAGTCTGCCGCAAAATATATATGAAACAGATTTATGAAAAAAGTAACATTTGTGCCAGCAGGTTCCTGACCACCTCCAACCTTTTGAACTGGTAAATGGAAAAATAAATTATATTATATTATATTTTTATTTTTACGTTTTATTGCATACATTCTTATACAAATATATTTTTTGTTCATTTTTTATATATTTTGTGTATTATTATTGCAAGTTGTCATGCAAATCAAGCAAGTGGAAACTAAGTTATTGGAATTTTCATCATGACCTATTGTTTTCTATTGATGTACAAAGTTTGAAATTTGAGTGAATAGAAACATAATTATTGCAATTTTAAAAATACCAATATTTCTATTGTTTTAAAACAATACAAAGACAATACGTCATTGTTTCGAAAGAATTTGTAATTGGGTTTGTTCATGTAGCATTTGTGGACAGTTTCATTCAAATTGATCCACTACAAAAGATTTTAGATGGGGTAGGGCGTTTTTGACACCCCACCCCAAAAAAATAAACAGAAAATGCTCCCCCCAAAAAATAAAAAATAATAGGGTTAAAAGCCACACCCCAAAACCCGATTGGTAAATTACACGAATATTGTTTTCCTTCATCATAACCAGAAACGTCTTATGGCGCATTACAATGTTGAATTATGATTATACCAAATGAATACCATTCTGAACGTATAAAAAATCCAGATGCTTCCAAACTTTTAATAGAATGTATTTGAATGAATTATTGATATATATTTTAAAATGTTCGAATTGTAGTTTGCGCTGTCATATATTTATTGTGAACACGAAAATGGAGACAATTACGTTGGGTTACTTAAATAATATTCAATTTCAGTTATCATTACATAAAAGTCATTTCTTATTTATTAATTTTAGATGGTTGCAACTAAGTTAACTTGCGTATAGATTGAAATAAGAATATAGCGCTGAACCAACAGGGAGTCTATGATCTTTATAAAAAACAATTATATTTCCTTAAGTTAATCCATACTACTTCTGAGGGGATATAATTATTGTTGCGAATAATTTAAATGAACGTTGGATTAAATCAAATGAAACTTTCATTGTGAGTGGTATCTGATCTGTGCTTCATCATGGTACGTCTGGAACTCATAGGTTTGGCAAATAGGGTAAGTTTCATATCTGTGTTACATATTATAATTTATTACTATGTATGCTGTATGAACTAATATTGGTACAAATTGCAGGCTATTAGATTTATATCTTATTATCTAGTTTTAGTTTATATATAGGGAGTTTTTTCATTGTTGTGATATAATGTAAATTGTCTGAAAACAATTAACCCTACCTATCCCACATTTTTTACCATTGTTCTAAAACTCGGGAAACTTCTTGACCAAACTTTTTGTAAGAATTATATATTTCAATATATTTTATAAAACCATGTCGATCATTTTCAAAAAGATATTAAGAAACAATATTGTCCAATAAGTCATCAATAAAGACACAGTATGATATGACACCTTAAAATTCAAAGGTAACCAATTGCATACCACATACATGAACATGTACAAAGAGAGAGAAGCATTTTTAGGGTGCACTTTGAACCGGCCCCGCACCAAAGCATGTCAGGTTTGTTAAAGTTAAAGTCTTGTACACGCATTCTAAGTAGCAAAAAATAAAAATATTTAAACACAATGTTCCTTTACTGAGAAGATTAATTGATCGATGCCTCTTTATAGCACATCGAATCGTTGATTAACGTGTGTCTGACTATTTTCCTATCTGTAGTCTAGCTGTCGTCGAAGACGTTTTTATTCTTAACCTTCTATGTTCAAACATCGGCCGCAGTCCCACGATTAATCGCTCGATACCATGGTCAACACAATACTTTCGTTATGTAGTTTAACGAATAATTTATTATCACGTATTCCGAGAAATATACGTTATTTTGCTTATTAACATTACGTGACATAATACATAAAATCGGATCGAATTTCGAGATTTTGCATCGGCGTGAAAGTGTTGAAGATATTGCAGAAGGGAACAGGGAAAACACTTGTGGATGATGGATAAGAAGATTGATGGAACAACAAACAAACAACAAAAACAGAAGTTGTACAATTTTTAGATTTGTGAAGACTGAGGAAAGAGTTCTTTGAAATAGAAATGGTAGTGTACCATAATTAGGTTACTTGTCCTTACCTAGGATAGGTATATATAGGAGTTAGATAGGCTACTTTAAATATCTTCACTTTTCATTGTAGGGTTGTTTGGGTAGCATATTTTACGGAAGATATCAGTTTTGACAGCGTGTCATAAAAAAAACAAGAAAATTATGAAGGTTACCGTTTTTGCCGGTATAAAACAACTAACAGACTGTTAGTGGCTGTTCCTTCATCTGGATAGCGAGGTTCTCATAATAGAAGGCATGTCATACCTTGATCACGATATAAGATGAAACATGGTAAAAATCTCATAGTTTACCAGCAAATGTTTACTTTTTGTGATCAGACTGTGCAAATAATTGATACCATATCGGATATGAGACCTTCCAAACAAATGTCAAAAATTAAAGATTCATATAAAATTTTAGTTTGCTTTTTATACATGCAAGTAATTATTGTTTAATAATGAAACTTCGGAAATCTGTGTCCCGGCTTTCATATATAATGTATAGTGAAGTACATTACACAAAAATATAATATTGAAAGAAAGCAATGAAGGGCCAGACGCAGACAATTGAAGTGAAGCAGTATTGAAAGCATGAGTAAGAAACTCAATGTGATTTGGTATTTAAAGGAAATATGTCACCCTACTCCTAGAGAGGTTCATTAAGCTAGCAGCTCATACCAGTTCATACGACCTTTTTTATTTGGCGTTATTTATTTAAGTTGTATATTACGGATGTTAAATATGTCATATCTACAATAAAGTTCAAAATTATTGGTACTTATGGGGTTTTAGATGTTTGCCACTTTTCCTCAGATGTTGCAAATATCAAGAACCACTGTAGTAGTTGTTAAGTGGAAACTTGGTAACAACGCAAATACCGATGTTTTCTTAAGAAAAATGTCGAACGTCACACTTAATTTAAAAATCCTCAAGCTGGACAAAAATGGACCAATTTAGAAACTGGGAAGTCTTCCGTGTTCTACTGTGCTGTACAACCACAGTTACTTCATTACCTAAGCCTCGTGTCATTGGTAAACTGAAAAAATAAACTGAAATAATTTAACTTGTAAGTTCTTTATATCTGTATATAATAAAATGTCACTTGTGGATAACTCATTTTCTTTTTGTTAATCTGGCTCGTTATGCCAAGTATTTCTGTCATGATTATAGCATAGAAAGTAGTTACGAACATAATTTGAGAAAATGTATGTAAAATATGTACTAGAAGAAAAAGTATTTTACATTTTGATTTGGTAAGTACTCACTTAATTACATAAAATATTCGTGGCACTATTTTAACACCCAGCAAAGGACTTACATTGTGTGTTGAGACTGCAGAAAAGTTTATTCTTGAGAATAAATAAAGTACTAGTACCCACGAAAAATAATTTTAATTTTTTAGAACTGATTTGTCAACTGATCTGCAAAATGCAACGTGATGTATGTGGGCTTTATTATTATTTTTAGCCGTTTTATTTTTTGTAAATATACAAATATAAAAGGTTTCTTTAGCGTATAATCTTACTAAATTGACATAATAAATCTTGGAGTAATAAGCCTATTTCATACTAACTTTGTTCATGCAAAATAGTGCAATTTTATATAATTTAGCTGGTTTTTTAAATATATGGGATAATAATGGTTATCTGATAAACAACTGGTAAATACAAATAGTTATGAAAAGTTAATTAAACATCCTTTCAAGAGATTTGTCATCTGTAATATTTGTCCACCTTCAACGGATCCAGGATATATTTGAGCGAAGCTGGATGTTCAACTTATTTTTTCTAGATGAAAGAGACAGCCATTCGCTTTGTAAACCATTAGCGTTGCTGCAAACTTTGAAATTTTCGCGCGGAAGATTACGCCACGAGAGCCAACAGATTAACGCCAGTTTTCTAACGTACACTTTGTTATGTTGTATTCCTAGAAATAAACCTTCTCAGCTGTATCAATCCCACAAACCTACAGGAGAATAGTAAATCTTTCAAAACAAAGCAAGAAAATTATAGGAGAAAGCTTTAACACGAAGAAGTAACCTTTAGAAAGTTTGCAACAACTGACGTGAGTATTTCAGCAAGAAAATAAACATTATAAACATTTCTAGGGCTTGCAAAAGTCATATATGGTGGGAAATTATTGAATATTCCCCTATCAAAGTTGCTTTCGTGTATTTATTCTGACTCTTTTGCATTCATCTCACTTAAAGTTAAGGTAGATTGCCATTTTGTGACGTGTTTCCAAAGAGATTTATCCTCGCTTACCTTTAAGATTTGAAGGTAGGAACTACCGTGTCATGGGAGCGGAAGGCAACAATTTAATGGCTGGCAAAGAAACAGTAAAAATGGGATAATCCTTTTTTATGATGCTCTTCTCTGTAGGAGGAAGGAAGGTAAGCTAGCCTAGCAAGCTAGTTTTTCTTTTTGAAAGATATGTAGGCAATATTCATCATTAGAATATAAAGCATGTTCCTGAGCTGGATGGAACTAAAAATAATTATGTAGCTAGCTAGGCTAGGCCTCAAGTTTTATTTGAAAAGTATTATAGCTAAGCAATATTTTATCATTAGAATATAAAGAATTATAATTAAATAATTATGATGAGTAGATAAAAAGCAAGCTTGTGGCTGTATGAAAAAGGGAAAATAGTTGTGATTGTAAAAGGCAAGGTAAGTTGAAACCTTTTACTCACAAAATATTTAGCTCACTGATTCTTCTTGACTACTACGATGTTTTAATTTTTTTGCTTTTAAAGTTAAGAGTAAATGGCTGTATTTTTTTCGTATGTCCCTAAAGAATTTTCCTCAATTGCACTCAATTTAGAAGGTATCTCCTCCAGTCCCCAAGACAACATTCAATTTTTAGAAGCTAGCTTTGTTAGCTAGCTCAACAAAGTGAAATTAAGTTAGCTAGCCAGGTGTGAAAAATGTTGTTATAAACTAAGTGCCTGCTGGATTTTTAAGTAGTATTTATTTATTTATTTATTTTTTCCCTGTTATTCTGTTACTTGCTTTTGAACAGTAGGGTCATCTTAGTTAAGACTTTGGTTTAAATAAAGCATGGACGAACATTTAGACAAACAGAATAAATTGTGCCTGATTTGTGGTCAAAAACCCATAGCAAAGCATGGCTTACGATGTCACAGTTAGTCAGTAAATTTAAGGATGACATAAAAATGATTTATGATATCGATATTAATGAAGATAGATAATCCAGAAATATATCACACAAAATTGTGTAGAAATTGTTTATGGAATAGAATAGAGTTGGTCTGAACTATGTTCTCTGTTCTCCCTTTTTCTTGTTTTTCATGCTCTGCTCATTTTTCTATACTGGTTTCAGAAAGTTTATTTTACACTTTATAGATATTTTATCAATTATAAAATTGTTAGTGGTTCGGACAAGACAGAGGCATAATGAATCTTGGAGGATTTCCTAGCCAATAATGAAAAAGAAATCATTATAACTTAATCTGCATTTTAGCAGGAAACGTAACTTTGAAGACCTATTATGTCTTTATATTTCCTTATTTGATCGTTGTTTGTCTCCATTGAGGTAGTAGGTATATTTTATGTAGCTAGTAATTTCAAGGCATATAACCTGTCAATTGTTTCCAGAAGATGAGCGAAGTCTTGAGTGGCACTTAAGGCAACCATTTGTGCTACGGCTCTACGATTCGAGTGAAGTGCTCCGCTCAACCAGATAGTGATTTGCGGAGAGCTGCGGAGAGCGGTCGTGTTTTTTGCTGCTCAAAATCAATCATGGTAATGTAGTTCGTTTCTTAAGTTGTTTGTGAAATTAATGTAATTTTTGTAACGTATAAAGATGACACTAACTAGAGCACAGCTTAACAAGCTTGGTAAAGATGATTTGATTAGCTACGTAAACA
>JANTOQ010655564.1:0-10298 GCA_027564595.1 Bythotiara depressa
CCCTTAGGGGTGTGGTTTTATACATTGCTGAAAAACACCTCTAAAGGTGTTAATTTACACCCCAAAGTTTCTCAGTGATATTTATGTAACTTTATTATTATGTGTGTGCATTGATGATTGTTAATACCAAAAAGTTTTTCCTATTATTTTAATATTTATTTTATATTTTATAATGAGTGTAATTCACAACAGATTTAAAATGTATATAACAATCTAAATATTTAGTATTGAAAATTCTATAGAAACTAAATCCAAAATGTGACAACATAATAAATAAACAAATAAACAGGATACTTTATATAGTCAGGAACTGAATGCTAATTAATACAACTGTTTTGCTCACCATTCTGGTAACGATTACACACTTCCAAGATGTATGGACTATATAAAAGAATAGTTGTTTTAAACAAACAAGATACAAAAGTAAGTTTAAAAAACATAAGAGATGGAACAGGAAAGTACTAATTATTAGATAAATAAATAAAAAATAAAAGGAACGGTGTGTATAAAAATTGAATATACAGTATGTTGTATAAAAAGAAAAAAGAAATTGCCAAAAATATTGCTGTTGCTCATGGCATTAACCTACAGAGAATCTTATTTAACATACATATATCTATGTTGACTTGCAATGCCAATTTAGTACAGGAATACTTTGTTTTCCATCAGATATATCAAATGCAAATATGTAAACATCATAAGAAAATAATTTATGGTTTCATACTTCATATTGTCTATTTTCCTAAACAAGTCTCTAAAATACATACACAGTCAAAATTGTCATTATGTTATTTTAAACGTAACCTTTCAATACATAAGTATACCTCCTGGTTATATTAAATTTCCCATTGAAAACCATTATAATTGAGAAATCAGGGGGTCCTACTTTAGAGGCTTTTATCAAATTTATTTTACATTATATTTCCAATAATTAACCCTCCCCATAATCATTGAAGGATTAAACAATGGAAATTTACTAATTCATAACATCCTAGAGGTTGCAAAGATAAGCAACAATACAAGTAATTTAATATGTAGTTCACAAGAAGGAAACATGTTAAGAATATTCCTTATGTTTGAGGAAGAATGTCATCCTTTTAAGAGGTGACAAGAAATCATGAAAATTAATAATTGCAAAAAAGAGGAAAAGAGTAAAAAACCAAGTCATATAAACAAATATTGTAAGATTTTCTTACAAAGTATTGGCTACCGCTTTGCTTTGTACTCTTACTTGTATGGCAAAAAAATAAATCGAAAAATTATATTAAAATCGTAAAATTAGGAAAATAAGACAAACATGTGAAATCTCAAAACTAAACATTGTGAAAATTTGAAGATGAATCACAAACATTAGTGCTGCACAATTTACAAGTACTTGTTATAAATGTTTACATTTTACCTCAAGGATGTGCTTGGTGGTATTGAATAACTTTGTGGTATAATGGAGCCTCTTTGATTGCGCAGCTTAAAATTATGACAGATAATGCATATAAAAACAGTTTATACATAGAGCACAGGTTTTCAAATCCTACGTGAGTTCATGAGTCTGATTAGAGGGAGGATTCTAGTAAGAATACTTCACAGGAATCTAGTTAGACTTGTGTGTAATGATGTAGGTTGTGACTACCAGCAGTTTCTTTTGTTTAAAGAAACTTACATGACCAGCAGTTGCCTCAATAGTGCCTGACCATAACACTAACCATGACCTTAACTAAGTTTGGCTAAAACTGACAGTACGATAAGACTGTTTGTCATCACTTTGAATTATGTAAGAAATTCTTTTTTAAATTAAATTCTAGGAAACATCGTGTGTTTACAAAACATTGTATTACAGATATGCAGTAAGTTAATCTACTTCAAGTCTATGTTCTGGTTTTGTTTTGTCTCTCTATGTCTGTGCATTAGTGCTTTCATATATCATACTTATTTTATACTTAATTGTATGTCTTTTGCTTATCTTAATTGTTCTTCTGTTCAGATTTGTGGGGCCTGGGAATAAAATTGGTTGCTACTTTGCTTTTTTGTTCCATATACGTATTACATACACTCCATGTTTTATTATTCTGTTCTTCATATTACAGTTCTTCAATGTAAGACTCGATGGCAATATGGAAGTCATTTTGACAAACTCCAATATCTTTCACAAGTTATTTTGATGCATGATTATAAAAGTTTTTTTACTTGAGGATTGTTTGCATGTTAACTCTGCACAGAACATTTTTATAATTATAAACTCTGCTGTTAAGTCCCAAAAAACCCCTACAGAACAACTTGATTGCATGGAATAACAGATTCACATAAGATTCTGTATAAGAATCTTTTAAGACTCGCGAGGGCTAACGTCGGATTTGAAAATCTGCTACCAGGAAGATACATCTATTTAAAACTAATAATAATAATAATAATAATAATAATAATAATAATAATAATGATAATAGCAATTCAGAAACATTGTGTACAATAATTTAAAAAGTTAAATTTGTTTAAAAATCCTCTCTATAGCCCAACTATGATGACGATACTAAATCCTACAAATATAAATAAATGATTCCAGATCTGTCCTGACTCATAGATTTTGTGGATTGTACCTGGATCTTTCAGCAGGTATGCCAGCACTGCTGGAATCTTAGTTTCGTTTTAGCCAGTCTCCTTGTTACAAAATTACACACATTTACAAAATTACACACATTCACCTGAATAAGAAGTATATTAAACTTTTTACACAATAAACACTATAATATTTTATCAGCTGTGGTTTATGCATATCAGTGGGTGATTATTTTAAGCTACATGTCTAGATGTTACGCTACTATTAGAGCTGTGTTGCTGATAAAGTGGTAACATGTGTAATGTAATGTTGCAGATGACACAGTGACGCAAGTAAATGTATGTATTGTTGAAGATAACATGGTGACATGTGCTGTATGTACATATGTCCATTAAAAGACTTTCCAAAATGAATGCTTTTTATAAAATAATAATTTATGCAACAACATCGAAATTATTTTAAAATTCTATTAAAACGTTCATAATCACTAAAAAAAATTATTTTCATACTGTATATCCTTAGAGATTGTGTTACATAAATCCCCAAGGATGTTATTATTAGAAAAAATTTCTTTTCTGGAACAAATCTGTGATGATTCAAGCAATTTACAAAACAAATTATATATTCATACCTTGAGTACTACAGTTTTATCTTGAATGTTAAATTTTGCCAACAACATCTAAAAACAACAACAAAATACTTTACAGTACAACAAATTTCATTTTGAAAGTTACCATGCAATTGTTTATTTCATTTACTTAACAATGAACAGAAGAATTATGTCTTCTTTGATCCAGCATCGTGTTTTTATGGTTTTAAGTTATGAATTAAAATCAAATATTTATTGCCTTATTTAATACACAACCTAACACTGATACATGTGTAGAATTAGTTATGATGCCTGTGTACAGACTCACCAAACTTAAAGTTGGTCCAGAGAAATTCAAATTTTGGCATATCTGTATGCCTGACTCATGTATATCTGACTCAGTTTTTGTCAAATAAAAAACAAGAAAACAATCAGTGAATCATAATTTTGATACTGTTTGTTTAATCGACAGATGTTGTCAAATCATGGTCAGACAGACAATCTGCAATATACATAAGATAAAGAAGAAAACATGTGGGTAAACAGTTCAGGTGCTACAGTACTTACAAAAACTAAATAGGCAATATTTTTATTGAAGCTATGGTTTGTTGATATTTTTCTAACCATACACTTGTTCATAAATATCATTAAATTTTTTCTACAAACAAAACATTTAAGCAGTATAAATAGAACAAAATATTTTTTTTGTCAAAAACAGCACAGATCTGGATAAAACACATAACATGCATAAAACAGAAGATCAACTTTTCATGGTCAAATACTATTCCACAATACACTATATATATATGTAGATTTTAATAAAAGATCACTGAGACCAATTTTGTTTATTATATGCATTGCTATGGACCTTTTAAATATTACTTAAAAAATCTTTAAAAGTCTTGAGAACCATAAAAGAGTTCCCCATGAAATCAAATTATTCTTTCATCATTTATTAAAAGCTCTTTTAATGATCTCAACTTATTTTTAGTGTGTAATCCATTTAAAGCAGAACCTTGTAAATACTTTCTTGAAGGGTGAAGTAAGGCATCTGATTGAAAATCACTGCCTTGTGTGGAAATATTATGTATATATGTAGATAACAACTCCAATTTGTTTTAATATTTATATCACTTGAAAAGCCAATTATAATAACTTACAGTAAAAGATTTTTTGTAAGTACACACGGATGTATTTTTGATGCCAGATGCTAGAGGTATAGTATAAAATGTGAATAAAATACCCTGGAATCAAAGATGACAATAAACTAGAACAGGTTTTTAAACCTTTGAGGGTCTATTTATGGGATATTCTAGAACTTTATGGAAGAGACCAGTAGTGTGAAAAAGGGCACTTAATGGTCAATTTTCTTAAAAATCGTGTAAGATTCTAAGAAAAAAGGCCCTTTTTCTATGAATTTCACAAGGGTAGCATCCGAAATCTGGCCCCCCTTTTGACCTAGAATAGGACCGTCTATTTTATTTTCGCATTCCATTGTAGAAGAGGATTTTTTGCTTCTGTTGGTAAATACATAATCATAAATTGTCTTTCCTACTGAAATATTAAAAGTTATATTCTTAGGCTTTAAGAAGGCTCTCGGTGGTGTGGCTATTGTATGGTATTTATATCATTGTGGATCACCATCAGCCATTGGTATGGTGAATCGTTGTGCATCACCAATATCAATTAGTATGGTGTATCATTGTCAAACATGCACTTATTAGCATTATGATTTTTAAGCATTACCAGGGTGTTAGCCAGATTGTAAAATGATACCATGTTTTTATTGAATTGGGAAATTTTCTTAAAGAAACGTTGCCTAACCATGGTTGCGCGATGAAGAAAATTTTTCATTCTATAGATCAGCTAAAATGTCCATAAACCACATTGTTTTTACCTTTAGGGTGAGGCACTGTGAGTATAAAATGATAGTTAATATGAGTAGTGCTTCTTGTAATTAATTTATTGTAGTTTTAACGTAAGAAATCTTTGTTTGTGCCATTGAAAAATTGCAGTAAAACAGTTTTTAAGGTAAGAAATCTTTGCTCATAGAACACAAAATTGCTGCAAAAACCATGTTTTAAAGTATGAATTATTCATTCATATCATGTAATATCGCGGCAAAACAGTTTTTTAATGTAAGATATCATCATTTGTAGAATGTAAAATGGCTGTAAATCCATGTTTTAACACAAGAAATCTTCATCTGTGTCACATAAATTTGTGGTAAAACTGTTTTGACATAAGAACTCTTCGCACCCATCACGTAAATTAGCTGTAAAACCATGTTTTAATGTTTGTTCCTGTCAGCGTGTGTGACGTTTTACGGCAAACACTACAATTTTCTAGCTTTCAAGAGTTGTTATGAGTGACTTTTTATGGCCATTATATACTACTACAGGGGTTGACAAATGGATTTCACGTGAAGTATGTAGACACACACCAAAATTTAACAATGTGTACATTAAGAGTACATAATTTTTCAAAGCTGCCTATGCCAAGACTGATGTTTTTTGTTACTAATAAAGAGAAAGGTGATAAATACCACAACCGTAATTTTCAACTCATTCCCTACATTCTAGTGCTAAATAAGTGCCACGAACATAACTTTCAACACATTTCCCTTCATATGTAGTGCTAAATAAGTGCCAATAACATAATATTTAATGCATTTCCCTACATATCTAAATAAGTGCCAAGAAAGAAGAAAGTAATCTTCAATGCATTTCCCTTCCTTTCTAGTGCTAAATAAGTGCCACGAATGTAATACTGAACACATTCCCCTTTGTATCTTTGTATAAACTAGATGTTTCTCGGAAATAGTTTTTTTTTAGAAATAATTTTTTTTATAATTCAGACAACACCAATGCCAACTGAGAATACCACGTTATACGCAGTGCCAGAAGGCTACAGTAGCTAATACCTTGATTACTCATCTTGTTACTGTAGGTAGACCACCACTGGTATGTACATGTGTTAAGTGACCAATTTTCCCAAACATGTTGTTTTCTATTTGTGTCAACCTCACTTTTAAGTCAGTTAATTCACAATCACAACTTTCTTGCAGTTACAGCATTTCTGCAGTTTTAACCAAATTTTATATTATAATATAATTTACATTTAAAATTATTCTCTTTGTGAAAGTTATGCTTTTAACAAAAAGTAGAAAACAATCAAAATAAAAAACATACCTTACGGATATTCTTGCAACTAATCCCTGGCTCTAGTGTAACAGGTACTGCAACACCTAACATACAAATTATTTATTTGTAACATATATACAATGGTAAATAAACTTCAATTTAATGCAGTATCAATCAAGAGTTATTTACATTACCTAAATTATCATCATCTAGTTTACGACATGACAGTCAAAAATGTGTCATAATCATATAAATGTATATAAAAAACACAGTTTAAATTGTGAATGATATTTCAGCTCTTACGAGTCTTCATCAGGTTTAAAAAACTGTTTTTGTTCTGTTTTGTTTTTTTGTTTTTACAGAAGTTAGAGTAAGAGTAACAGACTTTGGCTCTATAATTCAAATGGCACACTTTTGCACAACCTGACAACTCCACAATTAAGGTCATCCTTTGAGCAATAATCTTGACTGTCAGTGGTACAGTAGAGTACAATTTCAGAACCTTGGATTGTTGCAGGCAACTCTTTAAAATGAGTGATCACTGCTCAGCTAATTCACAATGTATTCACTATAGCATAACCATCAGGATTTAAACTTTTTCAGTCGGCAAAAATATTGCCGAGGCAACCGTCATATTAACCAAATCACATCGGCAATTGCCGTGGACATTCTCAGTCTTCTAAAAATTGCCAAAGAAAATATTAGGAAACCCTCACACGCTGAGATAAATTCATTTTCTAATGCTTTTTGCTTCCATCATTCTTTTTCAAAATGGTGAAATATTACTAAAAGTAATTTCGTTTGGAGTATTTTACAGAATATTTGTAAGCTAAGTTTTTTTAAATAAGCTTCTCGTTATTTTTATTGAAAAATTGAAACTCTCTTTACGTGCTTTGCTTCTTCTATTGTCACAATGACGTCAAATCGGGTGTCGCAAATTGTGTCTTTTTTAAACACTCAACTGTCATGGCGTCGAAGCAAGTGAGAAGGAGCCACGGAAAGTAACTTATTGTTTGTGGTTGATTCCCCATATGGGGAAAAAGTAAATATATATTAATATACATTTCTACACTATTGCTTTATTTAAACCATAACTTGATTTGGCAGACGACAATACATTTAAAGAAAAATTACTAGAAAATATAATGTATATAGACAGGGAATGACGATTTGGAGAATTTAGGAATGTACAGTAAGGTCCAATTCACGATCGCGTAATTCGAACCCTGGATTTCTTCCGCAATTTTTTTGCCAAGGCAAATATTAAAAAAGGCAAATCCCATTGGCAAAAACCTCGGCAATTCCCGATGGTTGATGTAGCAATATATAACTTTTGATACAGCAACATCAGATGTATATATATGTAGCAATATAATGCACAATTTTGACATTAACATACATCATTAGGCTATACAAAAAAATACAGTACAAATCATATATATATAAAATTTACCCTGTACAATGTTTCTTTCTATACTATCGTTAAAACATAACTTCATTTGAATGAAAACAGTTTTATTCACATCTTCATCATCAACTTCATCAACCATATCCAATTCATCTTTTAGATTCAATTTACTGTTTATATTTCTCACATTTTCCATAATTTTTCACCTTAATTTTATATATACCTGTAAAAGATGAACTTGAAAAATCATTTTAAATTCATGTATATACTAGATACACTCAAATATACAGGTAGCCTAAAAATATGAACATTTCAGGGTTTATAAAAGAACATGAAGAAAACCGACCAACAGCCAACGCATAAAAGTTGACACAGAGAAGCTGTTAAAAATTTGTTCTTACTGTACAGAAGCTTAAGTTTGTTATTAATCTTGTTACTTATATGAAGAGCCATTGGCTCTCCAGAAAGACTTTGATCAACAAATTTGATTTCAATGAAAGTAGATAACTATACATAGCTGGACTATATGTGACCATTTATAGGAAAAGCAGTACATTCACTTCGATCGATCTTAAATTTTACAGATCAACGATCAATTAAAACAATGGGATCGATCGCTATTATCGATCTGACCGATCAAAAAAATAAATTATTTGTCGATCAGGTACATTAAAAGATCGTTCATGTACATTAAAAGTTTGTTCTATAACAAAGAACGATCGATGTATAAAACAATAACTTTAATTGCAAGACACAGGAGAGCAATAAAAAATAACATCTCGCCGGTAACACAAAGTTTTAAAAGTAATAAAATATTGATTAATCTTTCTATAGATCCACAAAAGCCGTAAGAAATCATTCACGATAGGTTTTTAAAGGCAGAAAGTCGTAGCATCGGCCGTTAGAAATCATTCACCTTAGGTTTTAAAATCCATGAATTTATTAACGTTGACGTGGTTTTCTTTCATTATCTAAATATTCTACGCTCATCTTCAACGTATATAAATTTGTTCTTACTGTACAGAAACTTAAGTTTGTTATTAATCTTGTTACTTATATGAAGAGCCATTGGCTCTCCACAAAGACTTTGATCAATTATACATCCTAGGTATTTCATATCTGGGTAAAATAAAATAAAACTGCAACATATTTTGAAACACTGATTAGATACTTTTTTAAACACTTGTTTTTAGAGGTTTATTGTTAAAAATTTATCATAAATTTGTTTACATATATATTTGAAAAAGGGAAAATATAAAAAATGTTCAGTCATGCTTAAAATAGTAAAGCACAACATTAATGTATGTAAACGATGAAGTTCCATACAAATATTTAGCATTCAATATTCTAGATGTCATTAATAATTTATGCAACACAAAGATCTCATTGGCCAATAGCAACTGTGCTTTGCAACCCAAAGGTACGGAAGTTCAAATCCTCCTCAGGTCAACGTTCCTAGCAGAGTTGTCTGGTTAAGCGAGTCGCATCTCTGACTCATCGAGTCGAGGAATAAAATTTGTAGCACAAATGGGTGCTTTAAATGCTAACCATGACTATGTGCGTCGCCCCTCCTGGAAACAATAGACAGGCTGATATGCCTCTAAATTATGGAGGCTAGCCAGGTAGTAAAATATAATCACTATCACTAACTATGACTGGAGTCGTACAAAGAGAATTGATGAGCAAAATAATTAAATGATATCAATTCTATGGTGGCATAACTGTTTCTTTTTAAGCTTAATTGCTTTTTAACACCTTTTTAATATGCATTCATCACCTTACTAATAATATTCTTACTATATATAACACAATGGTTTTAACTACTCTTTGTATAGAGATTTTATGTTTTGATAAATATGGGTTAATATCCACGAAATATTAACATTTTACAGTTTTTGATGATCTGAGGTGATACTAGGTAGTTTTTAGCTTGTTCATTCATTTTCAAGTTATTTAAATCCAAAAACCAGTGTTTTCCCCTTTGTTGCTTTAAGGTGTTGCTAGCTAGTGTAGAATCTCGAGACTTTAAACTAATATAACTGAAGAAACACACACCTACAAGAAAAGTCATAGTATTATAATAGCGCCAGCCTACGTTATTGCAAGTCACGCGAATATCCAGGGGGTTACGTAGCCTAAATGTATACTGCGGATAAACAGTGGAGTTACTAATACTGTATATGGTTCGGATATCCACGGTGGTACAATGTTATATCATCATGATATCCTGCTGTGATAGTCTTAAATAATCTAGAACAGCCGGCCGCCCCATTTATCGACATTTATCGCCATGGTAGGAGAGGGTGGATCAAAACACTGATGACTGTGGTATTATCTAAAGCTTCTTCATGATGGATATAAATGTTTAAACAAAAACTTTCTCTGAGTGTTAGCTACATTGCACTACAACAAATTTTTAATTAAAAGTACAAAAACAATGTGTGTAGTACATAATAATATGGTTTTCTCATCTCCGCTTGTAGTTCACACGACGTTGCAAACTGTACTAAGCTGTGGCTTTATGATATGATATGATATTTATTTATTTAACGTTGGTTACATGAAATAGTAGAAAATACTAATTTAAACCAACAAAATATACATGTTAAA
>JANTOQ010655675.1:0-10298 GCA_027564595.1 Bythotiara depressa
TCTATCTATCTATCTATCTATCTATCTATCTATCTATCTATCTATCTATCTATCTATCTATCTATCTATCTATCTACCTATCTATATATTATATTTGTATCCCCAAAGCTTGTGTAAAGATTTTATTTTATTTTTATGGCCATGTTTGCGTCCTTTTAGCATTAATGTTATTGCTAATGCACTGCTTTTAAACAAATATATTGCACATGTTAAAATAATTAATTTTCACAATAAGATTACTGTTTATTGCAATAAAACATATAATTCATTTTAGAATGCACAGACAGAACTCCTCTGGGAATGACAAATGGTTTAATTGAAAAACATCAAATTAATGTTTCATCACAGTATAGAGTTTATTTTCCAACAACAACATATGCTGCCACTCAAGGGAGGCTGTATATACAAAACTGTTGGTGTTCTAAATTTACACAGTGGGAAAATGAGTGGATTCAGGTATTATTATTTCAGTTATTAGCTTGGAAAGAAGTTGTTCAAGCAAGCTGTTCTTATATGCTGTTTGACAAGTATGTTATTGTTATCAGGCACTATTCTAGAACTTGAAGGCAGCAGCATCCAGTGCATGATTGAAGGGCATGTTTAGTGACCCCCAGTAGCCCCCCCCCCATGGTGGAGCTGGAAGGGCAGAAATCTTTGTACATATTTAGATCTAGATCACCAGAAAACACTTCCAGGCAGCTATAATAAGTATTAATAAAGAAACATAACTTTCTACGATTTCTACAACATTAAAATATTGTTAAATATTGTTTTCCATTTTATAAACAAATCAGATGCAATGTTGTCGAAGATATGTGCTAGCTATATGTACCATGCCATTTCATTTTACACTTAGTTTTCAAGCACACATGTTCAATATGTCACCTCATAAACTGCTGGTAGATGGCTCTTGTAAACAACTGACACTGAACAGAGATCACACTGAATGTTATTTCTTATTTCCTTTGTATAATGTTCACGATTTGGCATGTTGAGAAATAAAATTTCATTAAAATTTACAATATCTTCCATGTGAAATTTCAGACTTGAATTAAAAAGGAATAGATAGCAGTTCAGTATGAGTTCATTTTTTTATTCGAACAATAAAACTTACACTCCTTCAAAATTAGTATTTATAACATTTAAAAAGTGTGACCTGTCTAAAGTATCTCAACAATGGAGATCAGTTATAAAATTGAGAAATTCCATAAGGACATGAAGTTCAGTTATAATCATGATGGTAGACTGCAATGGCGTGCGTCAGCAACACTATGATATGAACAACAATACAAAAATGTGAAGGGCAGGAGAAAATCGGTCAAGGTCAAGATAAAACTAAATTTATTTCTTAAATCAGTAAAAGGCATTTACACAGCTGTTAAGGGCAATTATTACTTGTTTAAAGGTGCATAAATAACTTTTCTCCATGAAATAAGTTTGTTTTTTTACTTGGAAAAATTATTGCATGGCAGCATCCGATAACCGGACTCTCTTTCATCCTAGAATAGGTCCTGGTTATTAGTTATCACACATTTCTTGTGTATGTCAATATTTTTATTACAAGAAATTAAACTGCAATTATATGCCATACAGTAAAGTTTGTTTGTTTTTGTGTCATAAATACCTGTGTAGTTGCTAAATACATTAAATAGACTTCTTAATGGGACTCCGTTGCATTAGTACATAGGTTTAACATAGTTTTATCTATTTCATTATTAATTTTGATTATGGTTGAAACTGAGAACATTTTCTGTATTACCACTTTTCTTAATGAAGAAAACTTATCATAATAATATGATATATTCACCAATAATATCGTGGACCTGAATGATTTTTATCAATCATATCATGGACCTGAATGATTTTATGTTGGGCTACATTTCAATTTCATTTTTATCATTGGGCAGTAAGATTGGTGAAAAATCTTGTATATTTGAAGAAGGAGATCGATCTTACTATTTATGTACATTTTAAACCCAAGTCAAATCTGCATACATATCAAGTTACATTTCAGATCTCAAATATCATTTGTTGTTTATTTAAGAGAAGTAAATGTTTAATGAATGTGGTTGTACAGTTTCTAAAATGTGAGAGTGTAAAAGTGAATAATATTTAATAGTGTACAGCAGTACTTCATTATGTCCTGAGAACAATGTGCCATGGAAGCAAAATGAAGCTATATGCAATATGATATGTGAAAGGCAAATTTAATAAACATTATGGCTTAGTAAAGATAATTGATAAAGATAAATTGAACTGGTTACGGAATTAGGTAATATTTAGCATTACAAAAATTAATGCTTATTTAACCCTATTCAGCCTAGGGGGGGAGGGGATCCGCCCCCACCCCCCTTTCGTTTTTTTAAAATAAATTTTGAACCACTGGTGAAAATGGGCTGAAATTGGGTGACGTTTCCTAAAATTTCTTTGGAAACAGTGATGAAACAATGTTAGTATTTGGAATAACTGTTCTTCTGTTTTTTTTGATGTCATGATATTATATACCGTTGGAAAGATAAGTTTGTTTAGAAATCAGAAATAGTAGTCAAATAATCTAATTCTATTTAATAAAACACCCCCAAGCTTATTTTAGAACATTTAAAGTCGGTTTCAAATTTCTTGGTGACAAATAGGCAAAAATGTGTTTGATGATATCATCAGTACCGCGATGACGTCATCCAAATAATTTTTTGACCAAATGTTTTGTATTGCCCCCAAGTATTTATGTGGCAAGTTATATTGTTATTGCATGCCTATATCAAAAGTTATGGAGGGGGGGGGGGGGGTAGGCGGAATCTGCCCAAATAAGCCTAGGCTGAATAGGTTAATATGTGAAAAGTGAATGTTTTATGTCTGTGCAAATATTAAGATTACTAAGCTATGATGTTTGAAATATAAGTAGAGAACATCTAATTCCTTTATACATATTGCAGTATTATAAACAGGGAAATGTTGGTAGTGCCATAATACAGATATAAAATAAAATGCTTCATTTTACCATAACTCCACTTGTGAACATTTAAAAGGTGTAAGAAGGAATTTAACCTGCATTATGTGTAATTTATTTAGGTAACATTCAAAGAATTGACTGTTGTTAATGGTATAGCTACTCAGGGAGATCCATGGTGGATACGCAACTATGTTACAAAATTTTCTTTAAATTATTCTACTAGTGTCACTGGTTCATGGATTCAGTTCAATAATGGACAGGTTTGTTATTTCTGTATTTAAATCCATTTTTTCAAAAATGACTATGGCCAGGTATATATGTCATTTGCTGTACATCTCAAACAATGAATGGATTTGCATGTGAGCAACCGTTGGAATAATTTCTCTTCTTTCAACCAAAAAAAAAAGTTTGTGATGCTTTTAACCATTGGGAAATAAATACCTGCAAAAATTTAGAAGATTACAGGTCATTCATTCATTAAAATTAAACCAGACTCTATCATAGTCTGTGAAAATATGGCTGGTTGTCAACCAGCCTAACTAATTTCAAGATAAGATAATAGACTAATGTCTACTGACAGCTGTGAAACGAATTATTACGAGCTTTTATAATTAGACACGAAATACTATTATGTGGTAGATATACATACCATCATGTGGTAAACCTATTTCCTAAATAAATAACCAAGCGTGATATTTGAATCTTGAACTTTGAACAACATTCTCTATGAATATTTAACACCTTTGACATGATTTGTTAGCTTTTTTTTATTGATGCAAAATCCTGTATTTACTCCAATATTTTAGGCCTAGTTATTGGCTCCAAAAAGTTGAAAAAAGTTTTTGGCCGCTAAATGACCTTTCACTTAATTTGATTAATTTGAAATGATGCATACAGGATAAAGGGCCATTTCTGATCATTTCAGTTTTACAGTTTAAAAATCACTAAAATTTGTGACAAACACTATTGTGTTGTTAATTTATTTTGTGAATAAACACAGCTTGAGCAGGCTGGAGTAATTGCACATACTGTAAAAGTAACTAAAATCTATTAATTTTACAGACTGAATAACATTTAAATAAAGACAAAGAGAGGAAGGAATAAATAAAGTTTAGATATTAGTTTATTGGAACAAATCTTCATCCATAGCATGTAAAATGACAGTAAAACCATGTCTTAACTTAAGAAATCTTTGTTCATGCCATGAGAAATGGCAATAAAACAGTTTTTACGGAAAGAAATCTTCACTTTTAGCACATAAATCACAGTAAAACCATGTTGTAATGTAAGAATTCTTCACTCCTAAGCGGTAAAATAGTTTTTGATTGTCAGAAATCTTCATTCGTAGCACGTAAAATCACAGTAAAATCGTATTTTAACGAAATAATTATTCATTTGTGCTATGTAAAATAGCGGTAAAACAGTTTTTTAACGTAAGAAATCTTTGTTTGTTTCCATGAGAAATCTTCATTTGTTGCACTTACATCATGGTATAACCATGTTGTAACGTAAGAATTCTTCATTTGTGCCATGTAAATTAGCGGCAAAACAGTTTTTTAACATAAAAAATCTCCATTTGTGCCATGAGAAATTGCAGTAAAACAGTTTTTATGGGAATAAATCTTCATTCATAGCACGCAAATCACAGTAAAGCCATGTTGTAAAATAAGAAATCTTTGGTCCTATCATATAAAATAGCAGTAAAACATTTCTTATTGTACGAAATCTTCATTTTTAGCACATAAAATCACGATAAAATCATGTTTTAACATATGAATTCTTCGCTCGTGCCATGTAAAACAGTTTTTTAATGTAAGAAATCTACGTGCAATGATTTAAGATTTCTTCATTAGTATCATGGAAATTCGTGGTATAACTATGTTTTGACATAAGAACTCTTTGTTCCTATCATGTAAAATAGTGGTAAACCATGTTTTAATGTTCATTTGTGTCAGCATGTGTGATGTTTTACGGTGGACACTATGATTCACAAGTGACCTTTTACAGCCATTACTATGATTTTCTGGTTTTAGAATTTATTGTACGTGACTTTTTACGGACCCTACTATGATTTTCTTACTTTGGAAAGCCGAAACTATGTTTTCATGTAAACTATGTTTTCATGAACATCATGTGTAAAATATTGTTCAAAAATGTCTTTTTCTGTTAACGTTTATATTATTTTAAATAGGGTGAGGGAATGGAAGTAATAATTTATACAATTTTCTCCTTTTAAATATTTCTTTCGCTGGCTAGCCATGCTACTCACTATAAAAGCATTCCATATATTTTTAAAGACATCAGAAGGTTTGTATTATCCACTTTTATCTTTTTAATTACCCGATCACCTGACTAAAATTATAATGTAATTTCTTATCCAATACCCCTGGTTAACTATTTACACCAATCTTTCTGTGTAAAGGTGTTGTTGACAAATAATTTTATGTGACATAAGGGAATAAGATTATACACTTTTAATCTTTGCAGTCATAAGTAACTAAAGGTAAATTCATCACCTATTCGATACCCCTGGGTGCCATTTCTATTTAAGAAGTTTTTAAAATGACACCAGGGAGTAATCTTATCAGTTTTTATTTTATAAATAAACTAAAATTGCATTATTATTATGATGATGATTCACTACACCCTGATTAAAAACATAAAGTAGCACCTCTCTGAATTAGTTCCTTTTTTTAAAAATTATAACTGCCCTGGAAGTGTTAATTAAAATTGATTACTTATTACTTATGCACTTTTACTTTTATACAAGCCTTATTAAAAGAATGATTAATTTGTATGTTTTACAACAAAACAGAAAGAAAAAAAAACGCTTAGCAAAGTTATTCATTTGTTTTAAATATAACTGATTAATAACAGAAATGATTTATAGACATATTTAATAGACATAATGTCTAGACATTAAATCACGTGTGCCAAATAGTACATGTAAATTTTCAAACAATATTCTTGTAACATCTTTTGTTCTATAAATACAAGTCATTTAAATGATTTGCAGAAGGAAAATGTTTAAATTATATAAAAGAGAATAATATGAAAACTTGGTTTGCACGTAAGGCCTGCTTACATGATTTGAGACATGCATTGCTCTGAATACAGACTAGGTCACACTTTATCTTTTGTGACTTACGACAGCATAATTGTAAGTCGTCTTAAAGGTTGCTTGATTGTTCTATTGAAAGATTTAGAATTGATTGGGAGAATAAATAATTGTACAAGCCTAGAATCTTATATAGAGAAAATCTGGATTGAAATAAACAATTGTATAGGTGTTAATTAAATATTCTTCATTAGTTATACTGTAGTTATATTGTCAAGAACACAGTACTGTAAGCCATTGCAAATGATATACATAAGCAAGTCCACAAGCATCCTAATCAATACCAAAAGAGAAAGGTACAGAACATAGTTAGGTGCAGCCCAAATGACTCTTATTCCCAGTATCCTTTCTTTTGCAATTTATACAAAGTACTGAGCAGATTGGAATGCATCCTTGTGTGCTGGAAGCCAAACGTTTGGACATTATTTATAAGTCACAATGGTGATCTTGTTTGTTATTATTCTGTGTAAGTTAGCTGTTACTCTAGATTATTATAACTAGCCAGCAAACTACCTTTGCCTGAACCCTAATTCCACATCTCATCTCACACACCACATCCCCTGTGAACAACTCACCCAACAACCACATCACACATCACACCCTGGTCCATGTCACACATCTCAATCCTCATCCAGCATCCCTCAATTTTTTGCATCCATAATAAGACAAGATATAGTATCAATTTTTTTAAATTAAAAAAATAATCATGGAAAAACCCAGCAAGACAATCATAATTTAAAAAATTATTTCATATTCATCTATAGGGCAGTTGTTTGAATCTTTGAATTATTATAGCATTTGTTCTCTTCCTCTCTTTGGTCTTCTTGATATATACAAAATGGAAATGATAAGTGTATGTCAGATTAATCGGAGCTAAGAAAAGTAAAACATTCTTTTTTTAAAGATAGACCAACAGATATAGATCTGCAAAGATGCATGGATGTTTGAAGATGTCTACTTCAAATGTTATTAGCATTTCTATCATCACTGAAATCCCACACTGTATTCCTGATTCCAGCTTGTTGGTAAAAATAATCAGGTTAGACAGAGGTAATTAAAATAATAAGTTAAAACGTTGCACCACACACACACTTCTATGCAAAGTATAAAGTTCAATTTTCACTTCTGCTTTTTTTCTCAAGGAAAATTCTCAGGAAATAAAAATTAAAAAGTTGAAGTAATTTTCTCTCTCATACTTTTGAACTGCCTAATAATCATATCATTTCATTTTCAGAAAGTTTTCCTCTTTTCTCTGAAAATTTGGAAATCGACTTTAATTTTTAGCGGAAAAAGCATAAGGTTTCAACTCAAATTTTTATTTAGTGGAAAATACAAAGCTGCAATTTATGACTTGTTTTGTGCATACGTTAATTAGGATGATGTTTAAAATTCCAGTTTTTCCAAAAGTTCAATATTGTCTTGAAATGTTGTGTAATTTCCATCATCGTCACCAGCACCTTTTTTCCTTTTTGATGTGAGGGAAGGTGGAAGAACTTTTCTCCCGCCTTCCCTCATATCAAAAGGGGAAAAAGTGGATGATGGTGCAATTGTGGTAAATTTATACAGCTTTCACTTTCAAATTGTCACTACCCCAGTTCTCTTGTTTATATGTTTGTAAAGTGACAGTAAAGCTGTCAGAGAAGTGATTCTTCACCAAGTGACAAGGCCATAATAATTTTGCTTTTGACTGGTCTAAAATTGTTAAAGAATCATTTAACAGCAGGAGAAAGGTTAAAAAAGATTATACTTATACAGAGATGTTTTATTAACTCCCCATAAACCTGGTGAAATTTAAGCGAAATTTCACAAATTAGCACTAGCCATAACAGGATAATAAAAAATGTGTAGGCTTTTTGTAATTTACTCTCTCATTTTTCACTAGCTTTTTCAGCTTATTATGTGAAGGAGTGTGCTCATTACTAATGTTCTATAAGCTTTTTTTATCCCACCAACACCTGGCTAAATTCAAATGCACTATTTTCTATATTCTTAGTAGAACTAGCTTCCATATCATGACAAAAAAGCGACTCAATTTTAACAGGTGCTTTAGATTCTTAGTTTCTCATAGCTAGCCACTTTACATGCTATTCATAGCCAGCAGAACTAGGGCCAAAAATTTGATGCAAATCTGTGAATATGACTTGTGGCTGGATTTGTGTATGTCTCTTTACTAATAATCAACTTGGATTCACATGAATAAAAACATCCAACAACTTTTTTTAGTTGAAAGAAATAACCTTTAATGAGAAACGATTTTAATGAAAGAAATCTTAATTCGCAGTACATTAAATATTCATTGAGATTTTTGAGTTGTGGGATGTTCATTGAGATGTGGTGCATGAGGTGCAATAGGGGATGTGGGATATGGGGTTTTAGCCAGGATGTGTATTTGGTATGTAGGGTGGTATGTGGAATTACACACTGCCATCTACCTACATTAGAATCTTCTCTGTGCCCATCAAGGTAATGCCATTAAACCATCTGATAACTACTGTATATTTATTTCTAAGAATAATCAATCATTTCATGGAAGAACACTTTTGAGAGATCCTTTTTTTTAGATAAATTGTCAATATGAATGTGCATATGACTGGTCTGCTCTGCCATAATGGTTATTGCATTTATTGGTTCAGCAAGGAGAATTTTTGATTTGGTATATTTAGCCAGTCAATATCTCTTGATTTTTTCTACTTTACTGTGCGGTTACTTGGGCAAATTTAGATTTTTGGTATTCCATTCATTTAACCAAAATTGTTTAGACATTTCCAATGGGATGAAAATATTTTGCTTCCACTACTAGCCTATACACTCATCTTACATAGGCAGGTAATGTGGGAAAAGGTTGCTAGCTACAAGATATAAACCATATTTTAAGATGCAAATTATTTGATAGTTTATAAACTTCTTTGCTTTGCCAAGAATAGACATATACCAAAATCCTTATGTATTGATGACTGTCTTTTTTTATTGCTATAAAGTGTTGTAAGACTTATTGAAAATAAACAACAGTTGTTCATACATATACCATATACTTACCATGTAGTTGACCTTTAGGTGCGTTTGACTTAATAATTGAATGAGGTCCTGTCATAAACTGAAAAGGTATGGCTTTTAAAGGTTATCACATTAGAAACCTGGAAGTCGTGAACATGCATTTTGATAAATCGGTGTATATATAAACGTGTTTGGTTGGTATCAGAAACTAAAAACACTGAATTGATTACATCACCTAGTGTAGGAATAACAGCATGTATTTTATAAGCATTACATACTTTCATTCAGATTGGCAGAGAACAGCAATTACATAAATTTAGGTATACCACACAGCCTGCACAGCTTTTTCAGATGATCACCTCATATAGAAGACATTATCTCATATGTGAAAAGACAGCTACAATTGCATATGATTAAGTGTTGCAGATCCTTTATGTAGTTAAAACAAAATGCTTGAAAAAGAAACACCAAGTTTGTAAATACATTCTGTACCTAGTTAAAACAGTTATATTATTAAATAAATATCGCACTATAAATATGTCTATTAACAAATTTTCCTAGGTATTTTATAAAATTATTCCACAAATTATTTTAAAACATAAGGAAATGTGGTTATTAAAACGGAAGAAAGAAATATAAACACTTTTTCCATGTTAATTACCTATGGTGCAAATATTATTAACATGAAATAAAAAAATACCTTTTACTCTTCTCCTTTATAACACATTTATAACAATATCTATAGAGAAGATACACTACTGAAAGGTTTACAGATATATTTGTAGTATATTTGTTCCTAACGCCCTACCAAACCCACCAATCATTGTATAAGTTACATAAAACACCTGGCATAGGTGCAATGGCTGTGGAAATGTGAAAAGTTGGATGAGAGCATAATTATGATGTAGATACTCCACAAAACCTTCAATAAAGTGTGGTTGAATAAAAAATCCCCTCAAGACTGACCAGTCAATTATCTTTGTCACACCAACTCACAAGAAAGATGACTAACACTAGTAATGACACATCATAATTTTCAATAGTTGGCATAGTATCATTCAGCAACATTTACTAGACAGCATCATCATAGAGAATATAGGCTATAATCTGAGAAAGTCTGTTCAGTGAGTGTTATGGACTGTAGATATTTCTGAAAGGAATGACCAACAAATTGAGGACAGTAAATTACATTTTAACTTTGTTGATTTGCATGGCATATATGTTTAATTTTATTAG
>JANTOQ010655786.1:0-10298 GCA_027564595.1 Bythotiara depressa
TGAAAATCTGTGTCAAAAAGATGCTCAGAACAGGAGAACCTGCTTTGAGTAATTTGGTACCAATTCCATCCAATCCTTTAGCATTCCCATTTTTAAGATCATTGATATGGTCTGCGACATATTGTTAACATGGTTCCTATTTTTTTTAAATTGTTCCAGTCATTGATGGATTTACTTTTAGATGCTTTCTTTTTAGTAAAATCTCTTTCCCTGATGGCTAACAGGAAAATTATCATCCAAGTTTAACCTTTGGAAAATTTCAGTTAGACATTCTAATGTGCTTACTGTGAGTATCATAAAAGGAATCCCTAATCTGATAAAATCATAATCAATAAACTTGTAATTTATTATTATATTATTTACTATTTATTAAATGTTTGTCTTACAGGTGTGCTTATACATAATAATTATGTTTTAAATGCAAATGTTTACAATGTTTTAACAATGGACTATAAATATTTGAAGAAGATATGCTAGTTGTTTCATCTGATGATCTAAACAAATCATGATCATGACTTTTTTATAGCATGCTTTGTAACCTACTATACATTTAGAAACAAAATACAGCATTGTGTACAACTGCAAGAACAGATAGACCCTTTCATCACTTACATTTTTTCAATTGAATATCAAACCATTCTATGATCCTACTTATTTCATACCTTTCATTAATCAAACTACATTTAACTGGAAATAAGAAAGGCTTCCTGGAATATGAAAATCACTTCTCAAAATTTCTATGGTGAGCACAATTAAAGTTGAAGTTAATTTACTAGCAACCTTCTACTTTTAGCAAACATAATCACTTCCATGTCACATACAAATCTCTCTGTTAGCAAACATAATCACTTCCATGTCACATACAAATCTCCCTTTATATAAATCTTATATCATTTTCCATATTTCCTTACCAGATCATGTGCTTCCTTTAACAGGCTTTTGCATCTTTCTGTTATTTGTTTGACATTCTGATATGTTGGATCATGCACTCTGAATTGGTCTTTCACAATATCACCAGTATTGTTAGGATGCCAGGCTATCTCTTCAGGAAAAAGTTTATAGTATTCATCAAGCACTTTAAAAACAAACCCTCCCAAATCTATTCGTTTTGCTTCTTCAGAATAAGAGCACAAATCAGATTGTCCATTCGTCAGTTTATCAGATGTTACTCCATCATTAGATGAAGTGAACATGCTTTCACAAGCGTTTAACTTCACATTAGCTAATATAATTAAAACTATACCAATAATTAGTAAAATAATGGCAAAAACAAGCAGAATGGCAAACTTTCTTTCATGTTTTTGTGAGGTGATCACATATCCAGCAGTATCCACTGTTGCAGAATCATCTGACAGCATAAATTTCTTTGAACCACCACGCTTTTTAAATGTCACCATTATTATGAATTGCTAAGTATTATTGGTTACTCTAGAAACAAAATGAAATACTACTCAATCACTGTCAACACAGTATCCTGAAACAATGTTTCACTGAAGATAAATGTCAAGGAATGAAACAATGTTTCACTGAAGATAAATGTCAAGGAATGTATATAGATAATAATTAATATGTAACTATAATCATATATAAAATTTTTCTTTGTCAGTTTTTTTAGGATTTGATTTTTCTCCCCAATGCATTTATATTTGAAGGTTTTATTGCCTATCAACTTGTTTAAAGACAGAATATTACAAAATATTTGAATGATCGATGATCATCTCTTACAATAAATTTACATGTTGCAGGAAAGTACACATCAGTGAATCTGGTTTTGAAACATATCAACAAGAGTACAACAACATCCTGTTATGATATTATCATTTGGAATAATGAAAAGGGAAACAAGCATTAGAGATTTAACGTAAGGAAACAGGTCCAAACAAACATCTTAATGGGATGAACTATTGGGAAGGAAATTATATAAGAATATCATACTAAAAAAAACTGTGGAACTATAGAAAACAATGCAATGATTTCACTTTTAATGAACGTAATGAAATATTACACAAATGTAAAAAACAACATGTATTGAATGTTCTCCATATAAAAGAAATTACAAATATTGTATTCATGTAAGATGACCTTGAAAAACAGGAAATGTTTCATGCTTTTTTCCATAGTTAGTTGGTTTTATTATAAATTGTTTCCAATACCTACATTATTATTAAACTTTGTAACTGAAATAAAATTCAATTGGTTAAATAGTTACATAGTTACATATTGATTAGAAAGTTAAAAATCATAACAAATAATGAGAAAATGTCTTACTGCAAGAAATCATGGGTCAAGAGGTAGAATTTAAAAAGAGTCAGGGGTTAATAACAATGCAACGTAATTATGAGAAACTGATACAGTAGTAACAAAATGATTAGTTGATCATCTTAATATTTATAATTCCATAAATTCTTTTTTAACTTTAGACCTTGAGATGTCTACCTACTTCATAAACAATAGTTACAAATACTTTCTATCCTCCACTAAAAACTGAGCTTATAGGAGACTGGTAGTTAATAAATAGACCAGTGAATATTATGTTTGTTAACTATAAGTTATAGTTATAAATAGTTATTAAGAACATGTTATGTGAATCTTTCTTGTGATACATAAACTAACTACAGTACATCAAAAAAAAATTATCATCATCCTTATCTTAATGTTGTTCCTTATTGTTCCTTCCTCTATATCATTGCCTGTAACTGCTGCATTAGTTTGGTGTTGTTGCTAAGCACACTATATAGGACATTCAACAGATAACTATTTTAAAAGCAAAAGATCAAAGATTGCATTTTGATCTCCATTTGAAAAGAAGGATGTTCATCTAAAAAGGTTTTTCTGAAGTTAAATAAATAAAGCCATATCCAGTTATTTACCTGTTCCAATATACATCTGTATTATTATTACCTTTCTCTAGTAACTGCTGGGGTCACTCATTAGTGACCAGCGCTTTATCTTTCAAGAAGAAACTGGCTGGTTAAGAGACTAGCACCTAGAGGCATTATGGTTAATGACTGAATTTTACGGATCTATCATCATAACATTTTCATTTGTTGTTGTTTTTCTTAATGTATAAAACAATATATTTTAAAATTATTTGAAATGAAAAGAAACTAATAGTTAATTTGAAAGAACAATTTTCTAAAAAAACCTAATACTTATACTGAGATGGGAATTTCCTCACCCTCAGTTTACAACAGTGATGGTTTCACACCTCCACATGTTCACATCACCATGCACATTTCTGGGATAAAATTTATCTTTATCTTTTCTTATTCAATAAGGTCCTAAAAACAACGTAACAGCATATGTCCCCTGTATGGTGATCTAGATTCCTGTTCTGCTCATGAAAGATGTTGACCACTTTCATGTAAGATGCTGACCACTTTAAGATTACACAATACATTCAAACCATTCAAGTTGTTTTAAAATGGTTAACAATATCAACAGAAATGGTAAATAAACTAATTAAAAGTATAAAACTGTGCACAATACGAAATGTATTCTAAAGTAGATACTGGTGCTTTGTTATGCATAAAAATGTTTTGTCTTGGGAATTTTAATATTTAGAAGGTTGTGGGATCATTTGGGGACAGGAATAAAAACATACCAAGCAAATGGATACAACATCACATTAACAAAATAACCCTGCACATCTCTTTGAATAAATTATGTAACATTAGGTTTCTTTTTACCTAAATAAATATAAGAACACATCACATACAATGAATTAAAGTAAGAAAAAGAACGTTCATAGTTCATAATCATTAATAAATACATAAATACATATATATGATTGAACAGCAACAACTACAAAACAAATTAATTGTTATTTATATGATTAGGTTGATAGTGAAGATAAAATATGCTTTCCCTTGCTTGTGATGTGGAAACCTTTGGAGTATTTAAATGTTTTGTTTTTACATTCCATTTATTATCACTATCAGATTACACATATTACAGATTTTCAACAACAACTCTTGGTAGTGTGAAACCACAGAAAAATAAGAAAAAGGAAAGAAAAAAAACCTTTTCCATATTCATGTTAAATGATAACTAACTGATTATAATATAACTTCTAAAAATCTAACTCAAAACTTAATAAATCCTATTAGAGTAAAAAGAAAACAGATTTCAATTATGTCACACAATATAATTGTTTTATAAAAGTTATAATTATTTTACCAGGGGGTAAGGCAATTAAAAATCTGTACTGATATTTCTATTGTGTATTTGAAGTATCCTTCTGTAATATAATAATTAAAGTTCAAAGGAGAAGAAAACATTTGCTCATTTCATAGCTTTTTTGCTACAACTAATTTACAAACCTCGTGTTCAATATGTCATTCGTTTTCTTCAGATGCAGTGCTGTTTATCAACTTAAAATGCTTCTAAATCTTTTTTACAAAATACTGGATACAAGTAAATATTTGTCGTCGTCACATGTACAATACATAATATTTCTTCTTTGCGAAATCCAAGGATATTAATGCTTGCTGAAGGTACTTCTCGTGAATTAAATTATATTGTGAAATTAGAATAAAGTTACAGTTGCTAGTAGCAAGTATATTTTTTTACATGAACATATTAATAAACCAACAAAGAATACTAACTGTAGTTCCTACAGTGGAAATGGAAGAAAACAATTTAAGAATTAAAAGGATGAATAATAATAATTGAGTACACTACCAAAAGATACAAACCTTTTTAGATTTTCTGAACATTTTGAGCTGGATAGCTTTGCTAGAGATTTGAAGGTAAGTGTTATGCACGTATTTTTATAGATAATGTGTACACAAGAACTGCTATCTTTTTTCACTCAAAATGTTTTTGCTTTAAAATTTTCAAACAAATCATTATTAATTAGTTGAAATGCTGACTTTTCTTTAAAGAAGTTTACTACATTTACTTTTTTTACCTTCAATTATAAAGTACAATGTGCAATTAAATCATGGGATTAATACCTTATTTTCAACAAAAAAGCTATACTCTTGAAGTAAAAATATTTAATTGTGACTTCAACTATGTTTTATATTGATTAATTTCATTCTTTCTACACACAATATCGCACACATTAGAGAACCTATAGGTCGTTTTAAATCCTGTGCAAGTTGCATTGTGATTTGATTCTAAAAACTTTCCACTTGTAAAATGGGCACTATGTTTTCTATTCATAATAACTGTCAGAGAAATATAACAACACTTACTCAACCCATGATCCAAACAAAAGTACTGAAGCTTGGCTTGGACTGGTGATCATTCCCTAAACAAATTACCTACTTCTTCTGGCATTTTAAACCTCCTTACTAATACTAGATAAAACTTAACAGAGTCAAATAAACAAGAATATATATAATAACCAGAGGGTCAAATAAACAAGAATATACATAATAATAACCAGAGAGTCAAATAAACAAGAATATACAAAATAACCAGAGAGTCAAATAAACAAGAATATACATAATAACCAGAGAGTCCAATAAATCAGAATGAATCATTATTCATTTACTATTTTCTTCAATCAATTTTTAATTTTCTTTGGATCAAGACATAAAAACTACACCATTAATAACTTGAAATAATAAACAAAACAAAAGAATTGTTTGCTCCTGAGCTACAGTAGCTACTACATAGTTTGTACACTCCATCGTGTAGGCTTTTAAATAGAATCAACTCCATTCATTTCTTTTCAAACATTCCATGTTGGTATTATTGTTAAAAATAAGAATGAATAATAAGAAAGTGTTTATAACTGACCTTACTTACTGATTGTTGTTTCAACTGGTTTCCATCTTACTCATCATTATGATTGTTGTTTCAACTGGTTTCCATCAGAAAATCATTCACTAAAATATTTTCTACAAAATTAAAATAAGAAATAAATGAATAAACATCATAAAAATAATAAATAAACAGACAGCATCAGTTGTTGCTACTATTCTAATTATTTTTACATGGTATACTGTCTGTCACACCTGGATAAAATGGTCAGTCACTACAGAAAATATGAATTATCATCAGTGGAGGAGTTCAGTTATATATAATCACACTTCAGTTTACATCACTAATTCACAGCACTTGTTTTTCTAAGGTGCATGTAATGAACAAAAGCAGGAAGAACTTCAAACAGATTGTCTATTACTTATAAAATTAACATATTTTTATTTTGATGACAGAAAACAAAACTTTATATAAGTATATAAACCAACATATAGCATATATAAACACGCGAAATAATCTTTCTGATCTAGAACTTAAAAAGAAACATTTTACTACTGTAAGGGTAACTATATATGTATAAGACATTGTTAATGTGTATCACACATTATTACCTAGAGTAATATTACTCAAATTTGGTATGATGTGTCTGTCTAACCAGATCATATTGGCTATCAGCAAATGTTAAGTAAGTTATGAGAAGCTCAAGAAATATACACATAAGAAATACACATAATAACACGACCTATACACAGAAGGTTGTACAGTAAACAAAATGGAGTTAAGTAAACTAAAAAAACATACCTGCTTTTTAACATTCAAGATTTGCTTGACATCAATTGGGATTAGTTCCATTTACAAAAGTTGATTAAGACGAGTTATTTCCAGTTCATGTCCAAAGACAATCCCTTTTCTCTTTTCTGCAGGCCATATAAATTGTACATAAAGAAGATTCCTAACATGAGTAGAGAGGACCTTTCTTGTATGCCTCAACGAATTTCAATATTGACAACATATATTTGTTTTTCATATTTCATATGAAAAACCCAAAATTAATTTATTTTGGTTTCAATAGCATTATATTTTCAAGTCTCCAATCTTATAGTAAGTTACTGGCATAAATGTTCTCACATAATTTTACTCAAACAATGTGACTGAATAATTATTTACTTTAAAATGTAAAGAAGTATACCATTGAATGACTCTGCATTTTCAATGATAATTGTCTCACATCGGATCAGTGACTTAATTTAATTTTACCATTCTAACTTATAAGGCAAATTTCTAATAAAAGGCATAGTCACAAATACACCTTCTCTCCTATACTATTTCTTGCTAATGTTAAACTCTCACTTCTTTAATTAGTTTTGTGGACTATTCTTCATAGGGACAAGTGTTTTGTTTGGATTTTAGCAGAAATTCTAATGTTGCTTCATTTTATTGCAATTCCATGTGAACAATATAAGTTCAGTATTTATAAAATGTAGAAAGTATATAATAGTCACATAGAAGATTTGTCAGTCCAGTATTGGAACTCATAATAATATGATATATTTATTATGCGAACAGATGGTGTTTCTATGGGTGGCCCGGCATCTTCTGTTGTAGAACATGCAGTCTGACAAGAATGTAGGACTAACTACGCCCGTTAAGAATGTTATCTGGAAGACTTTTATAATCATGTCAATAATTTACAGCCACAAATAAAATTCACTGTTGAAAAATAGAGCAATACATACTCTTCGTGACAGAATGACAATGGGAGCATTTCTATATTAGTTTATAGAAAACCCACTCACACAGATCAATATCTTCACTTTCATTCAAACCACCAATAAAGTTCCAAGGATAGTGTCATATGTGTTCTGTATACATGAGCAGAAAATATTGTAAGTGATTTAGTGGAAAAAAACTAAGGAGCACACGAGAAGGGATATTGAACAGAAAAGATAACAATAATGCACTACAAGAAACCAAAGGTTATATTAATCTCCCACATATTAAAGGGACTAGTGAAGTGCTTCAACATATTCTCCGAAAACACAGAAAATTCTATCTCATCCTAAAGACCGGGTGGAGAAAAGAAACAGAAATATGTGGTTTATAAAATTCCTTGCCGTGATTACAACACAGTCTGATCACTGCAGTAATTATTTTTAAAATGTGTTTGTAAAAAGGTTGTGTTTGTAAAACGCTGTGTTTACATTTCTAGTGGTAAAAATGTGCTGGAATACTTCTCCCAAGTTGTTTTTATGTTGTTTCCAGTAATAAACAGTGTACTGGTGAGTGCAAACCTTTCTTTTATTTGCTTACTTGCTCATTGTTACCTTATAACTTCAAAACCATTCAATTGAAATATCCTCATTCCCAAACTTTCTGCATTAAATAGAAATTGTAAATTATTTTCCACTACCATAATTTAGGACAAATTTCAGTTCAGTTTTCAGTTTTTCCTCAAAATTCAAACAAATGATTTCAAAAGACTTATTGAAACAGTAACAATGGCTATACAAAATAACCGATTATTTATTGTTCATTTCAGAGTAAAAATTATTATATCTGCAGTTGACATTAGATATATGTTTACACTTAGATTGTATCTAATGCTATAATTATCTTGAGTCAGGGAAACTTCGAATTATGCCCTTCATGTTACAAAAACTTTGAGTTACACTCCTTGATGACATTATCGATGACGTCATAACTCGGAGTTTACTAAACACTTAGAGTATGTCGAGTTAACGTAACCCATCGATAATGAAAGTTAATGACGAATCGACTATACGGTTAGGGGCGTAAATCGAATGTTACATAAGGATACTTGAACCTTTCATTACACATGTTGAGTATTTCATAAATATCTCTTTTTCTTCAAATAATTTATATATGAAAGTATATATTTTCTTAAAGCTTAATAAATTGTCTATCTAACCAACCCAAGCAATAAGCTTGATTTTGTATTTATCAAGAGAAAAAACATATGGAACTATATTTTTTCTAATAAAAAATATATTGTCATAATCCTGAAGTCGTCCTCTAACAAACTATGTTGGACCTTTTCTTATAAAACACCTGTTAGAGAGTTATGATGAAATAAGCAATAATATTCCTCACATTAACCACAGTTTTGAAACGATAAGTCTTTACACAATAATAGAAAAGGAACTGCACAAAAACAAGTTCCCCAACACGGTTGTGATGCTGAATGATTACTGATTCTTAAAAGTATTGTTTCGTTTTTTTTGTAGCCGTGGCTGAAGATAGACCTCAAAATACAGTGATATTTTGTGATTTTACCGTACTGAGAAAACTTAAATTTTCTTTGCTTCCTTTATCAGTTCATGAAACAAAGAGATTTACAAGTTAACTTGTTTAATCTGATTTAATCTGATTTAACTAATTAACTTTCTTTTATATACAGCCATGCACATTTTTAATTTAGATTTTATAATCTTTTTGAAATTTTAAACATCTATATTAAGACACACAATAAACGAGATGGAAAAAATATGTATCCTACCTTTTCTAACTAAAGCAAATTAATTTTTACACAGCAGAAAAATGTTTCTTTATATCAATCTTTAGGATTATGAAAAAATATATTTTTGATGATGCATCGAGTTAGTTGTAGGGACGTAACTTGAGTGTTAATCAAAGTTGATGGCAAGTCGAGTTAGCAGTAAGGGCATAAGTCGAAAGTTACTTAAATTTCATAACACCCCAAGCTACAACCTTTCTTATAAATTCTACCATGTTTTGATAAAATAAGTTAAAGGTATTGTTATTTTAAATTTTTAATATTAATTAAATGTTAATCTGCAATCAATCTTGAACACTACATTTGTGGACAAGGTGCCAATTTCACCTTTTGTATTTAACTGCTTGTAGTTTATTTAAGATCCTAAGTTGTTTCTATCTTTTTCTGCATTCTTTCCTATCACCAACCAAATCTAATATTTTTTTGAAAGAAGCTTGAAACTTAAAACACGCGTGTTCCATAAAATTGTATTTAATAGAAAATAGTAATAATCCAGAAGGAGGGTGTTTATTGTTACGATATGCATTCGAATGACATTCTTTTGTTCTTGACCGGAAGATGTTTTTGCTTTCACCAGAACTCAATTTTGTATTACCAGCTGCTTAGAAAACCAGATGGATAGAGAAATAAGAGATATAATTATAAGAGCTGTTTGTTCACCTTGTTGAAATACCAGCATAATGTGTCATGTAACTAATGCTGCCTTTCTGTCCAACTACATCTATATTGTTAATGTTATATTGTAGGATGAAAATATTTCTTTTTTGAAAATAATTCTGATAATATCTTAGTTAAAACAACTTTATAGACCAACTATAATTTAACATTTTATTTAGAAACTTCATATTCATCCAGTGGTGGAAATAGATAAGATTGTTTCTACAATGAAGTCATTAGGTTAATCTTTTATTTTATTTTTGTTTTATGGTGGCCCCAGTAGAAACAATTTCCTGACTATATGTCTTGTGAAATTTTCTGGGCCTAGCCACTTTAAATATCTATTATTATTATTATTATTATTATTATTATTATTATTATTATTATTATT
>JANTOQ010655897.1:0-10297 GCA_027564595.1 Bythotiara depressa
ATGAAAATATTATTTTGCTTATTATTAAGTTCGTTGAAATAGTATTTCTTTAATTTATGTTTAAAATTGTTAGCAGTCAACTTCAGGGAATGCTGTTACAAGACGATGTCCACCAGACAGTTTCTTTACCAAGAACGAAGGATTAAGCTACTTCGCAATGGCATTGAGATCTTCAGGACATTTAAAAATACCAACTGACTTGAGTGAATCAAATTGTTCTTGTAGCTCGACTAATTTATCTCTGGAATACTGGGGAACTCTGCACTTACATTGCGGTGGTTGGACTGGTCCCATGTTTACGACAGCTTCAAGTGAGCCAACAGCTCCGTAGTATCTGGATATTGAAGGATTGAAGACTTCATCATACTCAGTATGCAGCTGCTGGAATTTCTGCTGAACTTCTATAGGCAATAATTGGTCTGGATCCAAACGAATGGAAGATGAATGTGGCATTGTGGATTGTTGTTTATGCTAGTTTCGGATGGCGATGATCAGATATTTTGTGTATATTTTCAGGATTAAACACTCGTGATACTTGGCCAAACTGTTGGTTTCGCTTCAATACAAGTGGAATGTCAGACAAATTAGGAATTCATATCTTTCCACCTATGTTGGTAACCATTGCTGGTGAAGGCCAGAGTGATTCTGTGAAAAATGAGTCAGATCTCGGTTCGACAGCTAGTAATGTATCTGGTTCACTCTCAGATGGTGCTTGTACTTCCACGAATTCTCCTGGCCATATTGTCTTCTTGACCGGAGCTCTAAGGATGCATGCTGAGGTAAGTCGGACAGCATGTGTGTTTGAGGTGGTTGACCAGTGTCCGTAATGAAAAGTGGTACCATCACCTAATGCAACTTCGCATTTTGCAGGGCATACAGAAACATCATTTACATCCATGAATGGTACACCAGCTAAAACATCGACATCTAGATCTGATACGACCAATGCCTCTAATGTAAACACATGGATGTTGCAAGTAAGGGCAGTAGGTGTTTCACTTTTTATATGAAGCGGCGACTGTCCATCAGCCTGTATGGCAAGTTTGAGTGCTTTTGGAGATTGTGGTGCCAATTTGGTATGTGACAGCTTCCCGAATCATGTCGGTTTCTGCTCCAGAGTTGATTGTGATTTTCAGGGAATGGTGATGGTAGAATAAGTGAATGAATGGTGACTGTTTGATTTGTACACGTCTTGTGGATAGAACAGGGTGGGCAGGTCTTTCTGTCGAATTAGGACTGACTCCTTCTTCGTCGTTTGATTCTTCATCGAAAGTTGCTATCATGTGGGCGTTGGTTAGGAATTTTCTGTCATTGTCAGGTAAGAATGGACATGCACTTAGGTAGTGATCAAAAGTTGAACGGTTGTGAAATGGTCTTCATTGATTAGGACAATTGGAAGTAGTGGTAGATTTGTTAAAGCAACTGTTCTTATCACAACGAGATTTATTGTCCCATGCCCTGCTGCCTGAACACATGATGTGGGCTTCCTCGGTATGATGTAGCTCATCGAGTAGAGAACTTAAAGCCTGTGAAATCTCCGGTTTTATGGAGGCCTAAGTCTGTGATCTCAATTCGGTACCATAATGTTTTTTAACTAACCTTGGAAGCTCTGGGTTTGTTAACTTCAGTCATAATAGTACGATAAGGTTCTCAAGGGATGGTGATAATTCCTCGTCATCTGGTACATCTCCATGATGTGTGATGTCACCATTATTGGTGAGGAGATTGTCTTCCACGAAAGCTACTAGACACTGGTAAAGGTCTTCAAGGCACTCTCTGTGTTCTAATTTTAAGTCGGCAAAGTGGAGAAAATGGCCTCCGGTTGACTGAAACCAGAAGTGCATTCTGATGGTTTGCCAAATCATGTCAATAGATGTTGAACTTTTGACAATGATATTTCTTGATATCACCAGGCAATAATTGGCAATCTGCCCAAGCATCAACTTTTTGTGCAGCAGAGCGGCGGTCAGCAATGGCAACAGTGACAACATCATCGACAAATCCACGGTTTGGATTTGTCCTGGTTTTCTTTGTCCATGTAACACCATGGCCTAAGAATTGGGAAAATTGGGATCCAGTGACAAAACATACTGGAGATTTTGTTTCCAATTTTCGAATGAGTTGACAGTTTCAATTTTGGTTAACCACCATTGTTTTGGTGCTCTAGTTGTCATTGTTCCTTGGTTGTATGGTATATAATATACCTATAACTAATGTATCTAGTTCAGTTATTGAATGAAGTACACTATCCAGCTACCTTTTTAGCTGACTGATGCTTGCATGAAATGCAATGTTTTTGTTTCTTTTCCCTGTGGCACAAATGCATAAAGCGATCCTGTCACAATGCCAGTTAGGTAATGAGTGAGAACTTAAACAACACCAGAAACTACAAACATATAGAATACTGAAGACACACTAATAAAACAAGGTAAATAGCTACGTATACAGCGTGAACATCTGTGTTGTGCGAAGTCTCTCCAAGTAATGATAACAAGGCCGTGCATGCTATCTGCAGGGCGGTGTACTGACATACATACGGGTACATCACTGTAAGGTGGTACATCAAGTGTCCTGCACATATCACTGTTCGCATATATACACAATCTAAGATGGCGTGCCGACCGTGAGTAGACTCAATGGCACTAGGCTATTTACATTGTATATTATATATTTTTGTATATGACTAAGAAGAAAATTAAATTATAATTTTCCTTTCAACAAATGTTACTAAACTATTTTTTTCCAACATTAATTAAATGCTCGCTGTTTGCACATAAAACACAAAATCTGCAGCGTGGACATCTATCTCCATCATCTAAAGTGTATTACATAAATTTATTACCATTATTTCTATTTTTAAATCCCAACGTTAAATAGCAAGTTTCCAATTGATAGCAACATGAAATGATGCAATTATAGCAACATGAAGAATTTTTGGCAGTTTTAGCATTTGAATGATTAGAAATATAAATATGTATACTTACGCTTATGTTATCAACTCACAGTCACTCTTCATCTCACAGTCACTCTTCGTCAGTAAAGCAATTTGATAACTTTATGTTTACATTTAATTTTATATATACTTAAGTACTAAAAAATATGAATTATATAATTTTCATAGTGTTTACCACCTGATCTCTGTGTTTTTGTAAAAAATTACACTAATGTAATAAACAAATTAATTAACACACAGACCTTTACGGTGAAAATAGGCATTTTTGGCAATATTCTGTGCCAGTTTTCATAGTTTTGTTAACCCTGATTTCTGCGTATTTGTACAAATAAAAATATTTAAAATATAACACATTTAGAGGCCAATTCAATTCAATTCAATTTTCTTACAATTAAAATGATGAAAATAACTGGTTTTATTTGTCTATTATTCATTGACTTCTGCACTTCTTTTTACAAAAATGCATTTAAGTACAAAATAAATTAAAATAAATACGTAGAAGTCAACTCAAGGTATAGTAGATCATCATTCACTACAAGACAAATTGCAAAAACTAGCTGGAAATAGGATTTTTTTGCCAAACCTTTTGGACCCCCTGTGACAAAAATTTTTTTTGACTTTAAAAAAAGTGAATATACTAAAAACCATATTTTAATTAAAGAAAACAATTTTTGAAATGTCCATTTTCCAATTTTTCTGTTTTTCACCACAAAAAAATGTTATTTTGAATACTTTGGATACTTGATACTTAAGGAAGGAATTTCTTTTTTATGCATAAAGTACATAAAGTACAAACTTGTTTTTTTAAGCAATTTTGTCCAAGTTTGCCCTTTTCCCTATTGTTCAATAATACTCTGAAAAACAAAAAGTTACATATTCTTTTCACTCAGTGGAAAACAACATCATTTACATGATATGCAAAGGTTCAAATATTATACCTTAGTTACAACAACTTATTTGGTATGATAAAAATATTACTGCTGATAACCAAAACATAAAGGTATGTAGCTACTGATAAACAAGACATAAAGTGAAAATATAGCAATGTTCTGTTTTGTCATGGTACTTGATCAAGAGTAGTTAAATTAAGTTTAGGAGTTGCAAAAAAGAAATAAAAAGAGTTCTTCTACAGAATGTCTACTTACAATTGCTTGGTTTGTGTACATGAAAGCCACAATAACTGCAAAAGCATCCACTGAAATGTCATTTAATATTATTTCCATCATCTTACTCGATTTCCCGTTTGATGAAGAAGTAACCTCTGAGAAATGATCCAGAGCTTTGAAGTAATCACTACGTCCACAAAAGAAAAGCTACAAAATAAATAAGATTTGCACAATATATTAACATTCCATTATCATAAATCATACATTTATGTCCTAGTAACCACATATTTATGACTTAGTACCCAATTATTTATGTCGTAGTAACCACATATTTATGTACTAGTAACAACATATTTATGTCCTAGTAACCACATACTTATGTACTAAACCACATATTTATGTACTAGTAGCCAAATAATTATGTACTAGTAACTATATATTTACGTTCTAGTAAATATTTATGTACTAGTAACCACATGTTTATGTACTAGTAACCAAATAATTATGTACTAGTAACTATATATTTACGTCCTAGTAAATATTTATGTACTAGTAACCACATATTTATGTACTAGTAACCACATATTTATGTACAAGTAACTACATATTTATGCACTAGTAACCACATATTTATGTCCTAGTAATAACTTGCTTATGTACTAGCGAACTTGCTTTATGTACTACTAGCCATTTGTTTGGGAAATTTGAGACCAATCTCCCAAGTTCTTTAAAATTGTATATCAACCAGTGTGTAATGGTACAATTTTTTTTTTTGGTAACAATTCTGGTGCTGGTGGAGTGAGTACAAAGATGGATGCTATTGAGGTGAATAGAGATAATATTATAATTATTAATCATCATTCTGAAACTGTTGGTTGGAAAAATGTTTTACTATGGTTTCAGCTTATGTTTCGGATAAGTTGTATGATCTATTTATTGGAGGACCTGTTAAGTGAAGTTATTTCAAGTTATGATGTTGTACAGTTGATGATCAGATATATATATATAATATAAAACCTATTTAAGAAGAAGGAAAGCCATCAGTAGAATTAAAAATGTATCATTATGTGATAGAAATCAGACATGTAGTCAGCTGAAAAAACAGTGACTTACATAGACAAATTCAGAGAATGGATGAAGAAAAGTGGATAAAGTAAACCACAAATCTGGTGTGATTCATGGCACAACATAAGTTAAATTTATGCAATCAGAAAACAATTAGAGAGTTTAAGTAGAGAGCTATAGGAACAAAAATATAACAGCATATATTTTCACAATAAAATAAAATTTTGAAAGTTGTTGATTTTACATATATGTATACATGTTTTTTCTGCCACACAAAATAGCTGTTAAATTATTATGATAATCATGAACCCATGATTTATCTGAGGTTTTCTTAATATGATTCTTGGATAGTCACTGGTGGAATCAGATTAATAAAAACAAGAAGCTGGGTCGGCTTTATGACTGCGCTGCACCAAAGAGCACTACAGAGAAGGGTGTGTGTCTATTATATACACAACAAAAGTGATATTAGTAAATAATAAACATAAAAGTCTACTCGATTCAACATAAAAGCCTGGCTCGTTCTTCAGGAGTTTAGGAACTTGTACGGAAGGGTGAACATCAACAATCTGCACAGACCAAAGACTGCTCAGGCTTCGCCACACAGTCAATAATAAAAAGTAATAATAATTTATATTAGTACAAATTTTTATAAATAACTCATAGCCCAAATCTAAAAAAGACATAACTAGAAAAAAAATAAAAAATCTAATAAACTGACAAAACAAACCCTTGACTGCTGGTAATTCAGTTAACCTCTCATTTCACACATGCTCTTGATTCCATATACAATTTAGTTAACCAGTTCATACAGATTCTTATGTAAACAGGGCTTTAAAATAATTTATCTGTGAAATTGAACATGAAGCTACACTCCATTTGTTATAATTTGTATACATAGATAATATTGTAAGTGTGTTCATGTCTAGTTGTGCTTATGTTCAAGCGAGGGCATGTGAATTTGACTAACTTGGTCAGATCAGGAACCTAGTGACTATGGAGGACTTTGTGTTGAGGCTGTGAAATATGGGCAATTTTAATTGCAACAAGGTTATCAATTATTAAGACATAAAATATTTAGATAGTAAATAAATAAATAAATGGAGTTGGGCATAAATCTTTTTTATTTCTTTTATTCATGTTATTTTACATGCCAGCTGCTATCAGTGTAAACATGCTGAGCATGCGTGCTATGAAACATTAAAAAGTAATGATGCTGACAATCTGGAGAAATTTTAAGAAGAGATTCTGTAAAAGTTAATGTCTTCAAGTACTTGCAAGAAATGTTTATACATTTTTATTTATGTGTATATCCTCTTGAACTGCTGAGATATTTGCCAAGTGTCTTGTGAAGCGAATGAAAAAGGAGACAAGGGATGTCGTTAGTATAGCACTTTATTACCTGGCAGAAGGTTTGTGAGAGGAAAATACAGAAATTTCATAATGGCGTGTACAAATCAATGTTCTCACCAGGGCCTTGATAGAGACCCATACATACTGATTTCATAGAAAAACATAATGTAATAAACTTAATGGGGATATTCCACAGAGATAACTAATACAATCAATGTAACTAAACATTAGCTACTCTTTCTGAATTACATCAGTCCTTGAGAGTCCCTTGAGCATATGTTGCATTGATGCCATCTCCCAGTCAGAGAGCGGGCCATCGTTCTTCCCATTCTATAAACCAGTCAGACAGTCCTTGTAATATTGTCAGTTCAAGATGGCAGATACAGTACTACAGAATGGGATACAACATCACTTCCTCTTTTTATTACAACATATAATCATTGTATCTTGAGGGGATCGTACTTGTTGGCCAACTGCTCCATCGCTTTTCTTCTGCAATGGGGATACCAGACTGTAGTGGGATGCGGATGATGATGGGAGATTGTCATCGGGATTCGGTATTACTGGTAACTGCATTGCTGGATGGATTACTAATCTGCTCAGCTGGCAACTCGTTTTCCTGAATGGTTTGTGTTGGATTGCTGTTCTGCTCAGCTGGTAACTTGTTATCCTGAATGGTGTCTGTTGTTGTTTTCTGATCTGGTTTGCTATCAATCCATACTGTGTGATTCACTGATTGCTGCTGTGGCAAAGGTGGGGTACCATAAAATAGCTTGACATCATCTTTGTGTCATTTTGTGGTGGTGATAGTGTTCGGCTTTTTCAGGATGACACCTTTCCCTTCAACGTTAATAACTTGGTATGGTGTAGGAATGAAGGTTGGTGCAAACATGTGGTCCTTGTTGTGGTTTCTGATTAGAATCATATCTCCTGGCTTGAGTTTGGATGGAGAACGATGGGACGAACTGTTTTTACGGGAGTTATGGTCGAACCGTTGGGCTCGGTCTCATTGCAGTGCCTCAGAAACTTCGGTAACATTGAGCAGTCAATGAGGGAAATCAATTTTATAGCCGTTTCATAACAGCATGTCACCTGGTGGTACTCCGGTGGCTGGGTTTGGCGTAGCTTGGAAGGAGGCTAGTCAGCTGTTGAGTGCATGTTGTTGATTCTCTTGCTGATGCTATGCCGATTTCATGGTTTGCCCTAGAGGCTTCATAAACGTTTCAACAGGGTTGCCTTGTGGGTGGTATGGGTATGATTTATCATGATTGATTCCACTAGACTCTGAGAAGTGTTGAAAAGCTGCCCAGTTAAAGGGTGGTCCATTGTCCGTTCAATGCTTTTCTGGTTGTCCGTAGCTTATATAGATGTTAACCAGGGCTTGGATTACTGGTGCCGCTGCTGTTGAAGGCACAATCTGTGCAGCCGGAAAGCGAGACATTATTGTCAAGTACCACTAAAACGGTTTGGCATTGGCCCAAACAGGTCGACATTGACTTCTTCCTATGGTGCACTGGCTGAGTTGGTGATCCGCATTCCCCAGAATGGAATTTCCTGTGCCAGTAAGGTGCATTTAGCTGGATTGAGGTTGAGACCATCTTCCTGTGTGGTTCACAGTACCCTCTCCAGGGCTTTGTAATGCTCTTCTCTAGCTTTGGTCACTATAATGAATTCATCATGAATGACATGGACATTAGGGATGGTCTGAAATCAAGGTTGGAGTGCTTTGGTTAACTCTCCAGATGTTGGTTTGAGACCCATTACCAGTTTCTTGAAGTGCATTATTCTATTACCTGCATGGAAGGTGGTGAGATAGTGAATTTCTGGGGCTAGGTCAAGCTGATGGTATGCTGAATTAAGGTCGAGTTTTGAGAAGTATTGACACCCGGCCAACTGGATTTTAATGTCCTCCTCTCGTGGTATTGGCACATGTGTATTTTCAATGGCCTGATTTTGCTTTCTCATATCCACTGTAATGTGTATACTCCAATCATCTTTGGATAGCCATGGTGTAGGGCCGGTGTGCTCTTCAATAATGCACTGTTCCTCCATCCTTGCAATTTCCTGTTGGAATTTCTCTTTTAGGTGAAAGGGGATGGGGATGGGTAGTGCTGCAACTGGCTTGATATTGTCCTTAATATTTAGCTGTACCTGATGGTCTTTTAGGGTTCCAATTCCCTGAAATATAGATTGGTGGCTATATATTAGTGTATTTATATTCCTGTCCCCTGAAATGTTGCATCAGTGGATGGTATCATCATTGGCTGGGGTAATTGATCATCTTTGTAACTGTTAAAATGTATGATTCCCAGGTCCTGAACTGCTCGGCTGTTTAGTAAAGTTTCAACATTCTTTTTTACTACATAGATCTGTAGGTTTGACACAGCTTCCCCATACATCACAGATCCTACATAAAATCCACAGCATTTCAGAGCTGAGAACTATACGGTTTTATGCTTACCTGTGTTCTGGTGAGCAGTAGCTGTAATTGTTTGGCAATGTTGTGGGCCATATGTGTATGTTGGCCCCGGTATCAGCAAACGCTTTCACTGGCTTACCTTTTATGATTACTGTGACCTGATATCTTGGTTTCTTGGGTTGTTTGCTGATCATTCTTATTTTTCTGATCAGACTGTGGTATGGTTACTTTCTGTGGTTTACCAGTTCTGGATGCTGTGACCTATGTCACTAATTTTCTATGGGTCCTGTGCTGCTAGCACTGCCTTCATACTCATCATTTTCTAATGAAGTGTCATTGTTTGATTCATCTGAGTCAGTACCATCACCAAGTCAGCTGGGTCTTGGTCTGGTAGATCTAGGTTGGCGGCAGCATTCCAGTTCCCCTTTGAAATGACCTTTTCTGCCACAGGCAAAGCATCCTATGCTATATGCTTTGCATGATTTTCCTCCAGTGCATGATTGAGAGGAGCAGTTATAACGTGTAAATTTATTTTCCTTCGTATCACGATGTCCTTTTATGTTCGGCATATCCCATTTGTTCTGATTTTTGTGTCCTTTCAAATATCGGCCTGGCTTGCCAACTCACTGTATCATGGCTTCTGATGTTTCTCCTGTGATTCGTTCTGCCCCATGTATTGCTGCTTCAAGTTGTTGCCCATTGATAACCAAGTCATTGAGGTTCCATTGGTTCTTTAGCGTATTCTTTCTTATATCGTCACTCACTGTATCAATAATAATTTGATCCGGGACCATGATATTGCAGACTGTGCATGTTGCTTCTGCACATGAAAATTCACAACCCTTTGCTTCATGTTTGATGTGGTTCACATATACGTCAAACGATTCAGAAGTTTGTTGTCTCAGCTTATGAAATTCAAAGTTTGCTAGGGTTGTATTTTTCGTAGGTCTGTATCACTGTTTTAAATGTGTCACAAGACCATCAAAACCTTTGAGTTCCCCCATTCTGCCGTAGGCAAGTTTGATCGTAGAATGACTTCTCTACACACCTCAAAAAAAAAATTTCTTAAAAGAAGCAGAAGCTTTTACCCAAAGTTAGTGTTCTGCCTTGCTGCAATTTTAGTGATGAACAAAACAAGACCTAACACTGATTATAGCTCCTACCTCAGCAAGGTTAGTGAAAGAAGCTGTGACTTCTTTACCCAAAACTCCATGGTAGTTGCCCAAAACTTACATGAAAACCAGCTCAACTATTTTCTCTACTTATATGTTTTATCAAAACAAAAGCAGGGCAGGCTCTCCTGTTTTGAGCATCTTTTTGACAGAGATTTTCAACACATCTTTACGGATTGGCTATGTTCCCAAATGTTGGAAATCAAAGAGGGTCTCACCAGTATATAAA
>JANTOQ010656230.1:0-10297 GCA_027564595.1 Bythotiara depressa
TTTTTTCTAATTTCAATGACTTTCAGAATATAAACTATAATACATGCATGGATTGGTACCTTAACCCATATTTGTAGCCCTGAAAATAAATGTTTAAATTACATATTCAGACTGTCAAATCCGACCTCCACTGGACCACCTTAACCCATATTTTGTAGCCCTGAAAATAAATGTTTAAATTACATATTCAGACTGTCAAATCCGACCTCCACTGGACCAAATCTATTTGGATTCTCATATTTTTTAGGTCGCAAATCCATTGAATCTAAATGGATTCTCGTAAACTAGTCACACGTGAATCTGTTTGACTTTTGTTATTTTATTAAAACTATTTTTCTAAGCAACTGGCTTTCTGAAACTCAATATACAACTATTTATTCTAACTACAAATTTATAACTATAAGCATCATAAGTAACTCCTTTTAAAGCCCAATTTCCTGATAGGTTTATTCACGACAAATACGCAGCACAACTAACAGTGTGAGCCGCCATATTTATTGTAACTTTATCTTTTGATTTTCTTATTAATTGTTTTTTAAGTATCGAAGACATTCTTTTATTTTTCTTGTGTTATTACCTTTTAGTTAAACTGTCCTATTAAATTTAAAAACAAAGTAATTAAGCACACTTCGTCATCCAGCTGCACTTTTCTATGAAACATTCTTCTAAGTTTTAAAATAGCTGTGAATAATAAATAAACAAAATAAAAATTATCAATCATGATTTATTTTGGAAATATCCATAATGGTAGCTGTTTACAGTGACACTAGAGGTTAAATCCTGTAAAGTCTCCAAAATTTGATTGCATACATGTTTTTCAGTATGGCTTTTTTGTTTTTAAAAATGACATGGACATTATATAAAAGAGAAATGAAAGATCACACAGTAATGAAGAATAATTTGTGTTTATTTAAGTATGCGCAAATCCATTTAGACTCACATATGGAATATGACATGAATCCAAACGCAAATCAGATTCACAGATTTGCATCGGATTTGACAGCCTGATATTTCTTTTAAGTTCATTAGCCTAACTTAACTTGGAGTGACATATAATATGTCAATATGGTCTCAGTTAATTAGGTGAATCCTATGTAAGCAATAGTTATTTTTATGAATCAATCCATTAGATGAAATCCATTCCATGAAAAAACGTTTTGTCTTTTTTCCTTTTCATGTAGTAGTGATGCAGCTTAGTAACCAACAAGGAGGTAAAAAACTAAATAAAGCTGAACTGCTAGTAGCCTAATAGAAAATAGAAAAAAGGTTACAATCATCAAAGTAATCAATGATTTTGTTATGTAAACAGCTTCCTTATTTCTTTCCAAAATAATAGAAGACAAAAACTATTTCCTAGCAGAAATCAGAGAATATAAACCATAACTCAACATGTTGGCAAAAACATAATACCACAACAGAAAAACATAAACCACAACAGAACAGGCAAGAAGTATGAAACAAATTGACAAAGGTACCCACCCTACCACAAAACGGTATGAAATCAATATAAAGCTTGTTCTGTATCTGACTTTCTATACATAATATATAATTACCTCCTTCATATTTATGAACTAAAAAACAACAACCAAATAAAAAACAAGTCATAAGAACCATTAATTTTCCCAGAAAAAAAAATAATTTTGAACTTTCACAAAATTAAAACATAAAGAAATCTGATCCAAACTTCATTATTTACTGTGCAATGTTTATTCACCCCATCATCCATAAGCATACCTCCTGGTTATATTAAACTTCCCCCGTTGGAAACCTTTATAATTTTATGAGGAACCAGGAGGTCATATCAGCTTTTACCAAATTTATTTTACATTATTTCATTAATTAACTCCCTGGAAAAAGCAAAATAGCAAAGAAATGACCAATGGGGAGGGGGGCATTAAAGTGTTAATACAAATTCAATGAAAGTATCCTAGCATTATAATATTGTTTATTATAAAATATTCATGGAAAAGAAATTGTTACAAGAAAATCCAGATTATAGTTTTATCTTTCTTTCATGGAAATAGTTATGAAATGGTTGCAGTGTTTTTAAACACATGGTAGGAGAGTGTAAATTTATGTTCTACTGTGACTACCACTCATGTTGTTGACAAGTTTTTGTTAATATTTTAACATCTATACTGAAAGCGCTCGTGATGGATAGTCAAAAACGTAGATATTAGAAATAATTACTTTTACACCCATACTCATTATAATCATTTTTTTCAAAGATACACATGTAGTTATCATTCATCCACAAATATATTCCATACATTCACTAGAACAAGGTTTATATAATATATGTATATTTTTTCAATTGTTCATAAGTTACATTACATTTTATCATGGACTGGAGAAAGGTTTATTGTACCAAAAATAATTTCCAGGCATCTTTCATCTTTATCAAACAAAATTGCCTACATACAACATACGTAAGCATGAGAAACAACAACAAGAATGCATTCCGGTTAACAATGTGTCAACAATGTCACAATGTGTTAAATGTGATCTACAAATAAATAACCAGCCCTAAACATTACTTACTCAAATTTTGCTGCTGGTCTCCAAATTATAACCACTTATTATTTTATGGTCTGCAACTAGAAAAGCAAAGAAAACTGTTCTATAAAGACCAGTCCTTACAGTCCTCCCAATTTATTGGCCAACTTTCCATAATGGCTATTTTTCTTGATCTTTGGGGTGGCTGCTATATATCTAGATTTGACTGCATATGCAATTCTTTCACGCATAGTATCCCCAGGAAGAAATCAAATCATTGGTCATTTCTTTGCTATTTTACTTTTTCCAGGGGGTTAATTATTAGAAATATAATGTTAAGTAAAAGCTGAGAAGACCCCCTAGTTCCTTACAAAATTACAAAGGTTTTCAATGAGAGGTTTAATATAACCAGGAGGTATGCTTTTATGCATTCAAGGATTAACACAGATTTCAAAGTTGACATCTTTAAGTTGACACCTTTAAATGGTGTAAAGTCCCTACGAATTTTATAAACACTTTTGAGGTGTTAACGTACAGGTAAACCCTTTTAGGATTTTGATAATTTGGTGGATTTTTCAACACCTTGCTAGTGTTCATATACACCACTTATATTAAAGGTGTTCATGTTCAAATGATCCAATTTTCACACTTCAGTGGGTTTTTTCAAATGATCCAATTTCCATACCTCAGTGGTGTTAACTTACACCCTTTTAAGGTGTTAGTGAATTTGTGAATATTTCAACATCTTGGTACTTTAAGTGTTAATTTCATCACATAAAGTGTTTAAATGAAAGTTGGATACCACGTCATCGATGAATACAACTGGACTCACTACTACTAAGAATTCTTAGACAGGCTACAAAATTTGTATCTTCGTTTCTTCGTTTCCGCCATTTCCTTGTCAGATTTTGGAATCTGTGCAACCCATAAGCATGGGAGTGTGGATCTAACAATTTGAAACCACGTAAAAAAAGAATGGTTCTTGCTTCAAAGAAACATTTAAATGCTTGCACGCGCATTCTATTTTGAAAAACAACTACGGCCGTTATTACGATTTTATGGGTGTGATTTTTAGGAAATCTTACATACATAAAAATATAAAAGCAGCCTCCACTCCATGCACACATATATCAGCAGTTACAAGATTTTAAAATAATATGTGTAGTTGAATGAAAGAGTCTGGTAAAGAAGTTTGTTTTAGATGGCTTTATTACTTATCCATTTTAATCTGAACATGAATTAAGAGTTTTTCCAGTCAGTAGTAATGTGTCGCTTCTAGGGGGTGAGAGTAGTATGTTGAAAAAGTGTTTATCCATGTATGTTTAAAATTATAATGTTTAATATATACCCCCTAGAATGTTTAGAAATAAATTATAATCATGTTAAACAACTACCTATTTAATAAGCACATGCTGCAAGAAGTAGGAGGTAGTCAGACTCGAAAAGAAATAAACAAACCTGTTGAAAATGTTTCTTCAAACTTGGTTTCCACATACTCTCATTTAGTCTATTCTACTGGAGAGTTAAATAGAAACCACACTACGCTTCCTGAACACAGCAATACAGACACATGAAGATTAAATTACTTCATATAACTTCCTCTCAGAGATTCTTTTAAAGAACTATTATGACTTTCATTATTCTGAAGACAACATGTGTAGGAGAGTGTTATTCTTTTACTTTTACTATATATACATGTAACATTATTGATAGTACAGTATTCCCACTGATGCATTTTAGATAATCATTTTCAGAATCAAATAAAATCATCAAAGATTTTCTATTACTTTAGGAAGCAATACTTACTTCAAAACAAACATAAATTTCTACTATAAATCAAAAATGAATGAAAACAAGTGTCTATATTAGAAAAGTTCTTCCCTTATAATTTTCACTGCAAGAAATAAGTCAAAATCCCTTAGAAAAAGTGTTCTTAGGATATTTTTACAACTACATACACATGAAGCAAAAAAGCTTTTAAAAAGTGTCCACTACAATTTTCATGACTAGAAATAAAGCTAGACAACTTTTAAAAAGTGTCCAAGGCACATTTTCACGACTAGAAATGAAGCTAGACAACATTTAGAAGTGTCCACAACACATTTTCATGATTAGAAAATAAAGTTAGACAACCTTTAAAAAGTATCCACAGCAAATTTTCATGATTAGAAATGAAGCTAAACAACATTAGAAAGTATCCACGGCACATTCTCACAAATTGAAATGAGGTAGGACTTCATTACAAAGTATCTACAACATATGAAGCTAGATGACCATGAAAAGTAATGTTGCAAATAAACAAAGATGACTTTAGAAGAAAAGTGTCCCAAAAGAACCAAAAAAAGCCTGGAAAAATAAGAAGTAACTTCATTTAAGCAGCTTTGCCTTTTATCATCGCCTTCTTCTTTTTCATCCTAGACAATTAATACAATCAATATAAGAAAGGAAGGTTACATAACAACTTGTTTTTGTTGTGTATTGCATGTTGTTTTCCTCAATTTTTTGTGATAATTTTCAAAATTAGAATATGCATTGTATTATACAAATCTTTTATGCAGTAACGATATCTTGTTCATACGATTTAATGACTGTGTTAATGATGGGGTAACAGAATGATCGTTACCACCAAATTTCGTAGCCTGTTAGCCATTGTGTTTTTTATGGTAGCATCTAGCTAACAGCAAACAAATACCTAATGTTCCATCTTGCAGTTCAAAAATTGCTTCCACACTACCTTTTGTGGAATTTTGATTGGCTCTGTCAAAGGTCGATCACAAAACGAAAATGTATTGCGTACAAACATCATTTTAATGCTTTATGACTAACTGAGATCATGAACAATTATAGATGATGATAGCACAGATAAGATACAGATAGGTTTTGGCATAGTAAACAGAAGGAATAACAAAATTGGCTATTTCATTTTATATCCATACTCTACTCTCAATGGATGCACATTCCTACCTTTAATAAAAGTTCCAATTTAAGATAATATCTTATATCTTATATATAATATCTTTACCATATTATGGTAAAAAGAATTTACAGGAGGTTGTTTAGTCAACCATGCCATATTATGAAGTAGAGTTGCACATATAAAAAATCTTTTAAAATTAATATATTTTCGAACATGTTAATTATGTGTTTCTGGTATTTATTTACAGGTACTAAAGTTTAATCCATATTATATATCTCACCACAGCAAAATTCCAGATTCTAATAGTAAGAATATTTTCCTTAACACTTAAAAGTGTTAATTTACACCACTTCAAGTTTTTAATATTACATCTTTTAGGGGTGTAAGGTAACACCTTTTTAAAGTGTTGTATTATACATCACTCAAGTTCACCCGTTTTGGAATTTACATTTAGGACTTTTTTGTGTGGAAATTTTATACAAACCAATACTAGTCATTGTTATAATACTAGGAAAATAAAAATAAGCATGAAAAAATTCTTAGTTGGCTTTTTATAGCGCTTTAAAGTTTCTACAATTTCTTAATAATTGCTTGATTTGTGACGTTACAGACACCCCATTACTCATTCAGAATAATAATAAATGTTAGTAAAGCATAGACCATTCTTTAAAGTTCAAGACGAAAAGCATGGACGATTCTTCAACTTAAGATGAAAATATTATTGAAAGTGATTCCTCAGAGGATTTAGATGATTTTTTTATTTGCTCTGGCTATGGGGAACGAACCAGAATATACCGAACAGGAAATGCAGAGTGTCCTCCATAATTAAATTATTTTTACCTGTTTGTACCTGTTCCAAGAGATCTTGTCTTCGTGTTACGTTTGATGAATAAATAACTATTTATATGTAACTATTTATATGATATATTAACTAAACTAAATAATATATAATATATTTTACAGAATACAAGAATTATTTTTAAACTATAATGCTTCTTTTCTACTGCCACAGAGAACACTAAAATATTTTCTGCTAAATAACTACCACAGAGAACACTAAAATATTTTCTGCTAAATAATCTATTTACATATTGAGTAATATAGATAATTATGAAATAGAGACCATAATGTAATGCATAATAAATATAAATGCATAATGTAATTCTAAGAAATATTTTTTGTGAAACTGATGTTGGGTGGCTGTGAGTGACGTCACAGAGTTGAGAAAACATTAGTAATTTAAAATGCTTATATCTTTGGAATGCAAAATGCATTTTCTTTCATATAAAGAGCATTGGTCTTAATTTTTTTAGCAGCATAATATGGGGTATAATAAAAAGGAATTTAGCTTTGATGTTAATTCCCCTTTAAAGATGTACATTTCTAATTTACATCATCTACACAACGTAAAAATATTTCACAGTTCTCTATCTTTATTAAAGTAATCAATGTCAAATCTGCTATTTTGTTTAATTAGGCCTATAAATTCATTTAAATAATTCATCAGAAAAACAATCAACAAATAAGTAAAATTACTACTGAATAAACATAAATATAATTATGTACATCTATAAATATGTGCTTACCTGTCATCATAAACATTTTAAAACCAACAGTTGTTTACATTATAGTACACACGAAAACATTTAACAAGGGTATTGATTCTTAATGCAGCAAAACATTCAACAACCCAGTCTAACATTAGATCAATAAAAAATAAGTTGAATCAGGCACATGTTGGAAAGAAAGAGGAAAAGAAAGTTTTTATGATCAATAATTAATACAAAAATGATTATTATTAATATTAATTATTATTTCTATTCATTTCGTGAGTTTTTCTAAGTTTTAATATGAATAATTCTCTTCGTTTAGCTACAGTAGGAATGGCTTGGAAATATAGAAGTTTGAAGGAACAAAAAAATGGAGGAAGGTGATCGCCTGCCCTAAAGATTTCATATCCTAACCCTCCCACTGATTATTACTGAGTGATTGATTGACATTATAAAAATGGTGGGTTGGGATTCAATGTATTATGTATGTTCAGTATTAAAGTCAATGATTCAAAACTCCCTTTCAACTCCTTGCTCTTCAAGTGGAGTGATATTTATATCATTGAGCAACTAGAAGAAATTACAGGAATAATAGGATGATAAAGATAAATAAATAAATCCGTGCTAACGTAACATTATTGTCTCCATTTGTTCTCCTTCTGAAGTAAATTTACCCTTCTTTCAAAATAAAAAAAGATCTTGTTGACTAGTCTAAATAAATTTCAAATACTTTTAAGAGCTCCTTATCTTCCTTTCTTAATAAATAAGTAATAAATGTGACCCAGAAAAAATCCCGATTATCAAACACCCCTGATATAGTTCAGTCTCTGACACAATTGATTGTCATCTTCTTTCTTAGAATTGATTTTTGTGAGTTTCTTTCTGTGAAGAGAATTACAATATTAATAAATAAATAAATAAATAAATAATACCACCTGAGAAAATACTTCATAAGTAACACATTCTCCATTTTTATAATTTATTTATTTATTTATATTGTGGTAGACCATACCAGAGCAGGCCATGTGTCGTAATCAAAACAGAAATTATAGGAATTATAAAGTTTATTAATAGAGTTTATATTTACCGGAAATCTTAAGGACTGAGAATATAAAATGCTGAGAGCACACCTTACCTCATTCATGTGATTATTACACAAGAGACCGATAATCTCCCTTATGAATCTATACAATACACAACCCTAATAGTTTTTAATTATTTACATTTCACTACATAATATTTTTAATTGTAACATTCTTTCGAGTTAAATACAAGAATTATTAATATTAATAAATAACTATTCAAAACATTTAGTAGTTAGATTTGATAGCTATCTTTCTAACTTAATCAGTGTTATTATTCATTAATACGTTCTTTATTAAATTATTAATTATTTTATGATGGAGTAAATGGACTGACCAGTTACATTAACAATGTTGCAGGGGAGTTTTCAACTCCCTAGAGTAACTTGATGCCTTTTGGTTGACTTTCTTAAAAAGCATTATTGTTTCATAGTACATGCATTCCTCGTGATAATAACTAGAATTTTGTATGTGGATTTTGAGAAACTTTGTGCAGTTCCATGGATTTTTTGAAAATGTAAAAGGACCTAGTTTCTATCAACTCTCAGAAACCAGGTGAAGCACTTACCTTTAAATATTTCAGGGATTGGAAAAAAATTTTAAAAGGGCAACTAAGTTTAAAAATAACTATTATAGCTTTATAAACATTTAAAAAAACAAAAACATAATATATTTACTTATTCCCCATTAGTTCTTGACTCTACTTTTCAAAACATTTCTTCTCAACATTGAATGTTGTTCTTGGAAGAAGAGAGAAAGATAAAGTGGAAATATACAATCACTGTTTAAATTGTGTACCATATTTCACTTGTGACTACGTTTATAATAATGCCTGTATTTTTATATTATATAGACTATACTCAGCACATCAAAGTTGTCTAAAGATTAATTTTCAACTTGAAACAATACACAGGAAAAAAAGAAAATCATTCTAATTGAACATAGAGGACAGGTTTTTTTGTAAACAAAGTAATTCCAAGTGAAAGGGCATTGATGAAGTAATTGAAGTAAATCTGATTTAGAAGTTTTCAAAAGATGAAAACAATCTGTATTCATTGATATGCATTTTATATCATCTAGTTTCACGCATAGTGAACTTTGATTCTCATGACAACATTTTGACTGGAATAAAGTTTGCATATATATAAAGGTCCAGGCAACTAGATTCTAATTCTTCATTGCTTGAGGAAAGAGACTCGCTTCCTATATTAAAATTCATCCACGCTAACTCTGCATTAGAATATGCTGGATGTAATGTATAGCATTATTGGAGGATGATGCCTCGAATATAGATTCTTCTTATACGCTTGACTTATCTGACATTTTTACTTCACTGTTGAATGTTTAATTTGTATTATTATTATTTTCCAGACAAAATGTTGTCACAAGTATCAATGTTTACTAGATGTGAAACTAGATCGTATAAAATGCATATAAATAAATATATACAGATTTTTTTATTTTTTGAAAACTTCTAAAAATGTATTTACTTCAATTACTTCATCAGTGCCCTTTCAGTCGGTATTACTTTGTTTACAAAAAAACCTGTCCTCTAATTTCAATACCTTTTCACTCGGCAATACTTTGTTTACAAACAACTGCCCTCTAAGTTCAATTAGAATTCTTTTCTTTTATCCATGTGTATTATTTCAAATTGAAAATTGATCTTTAGACAACTTTGATTTGCTGTCTTCGAAGCTGATGAGAAATTTTAATAATCCAAATTAAAAACATGAAAATTATGTACAAAATAATATAAAAATACAGGCATTATTATTATAGTCACTATGTGTTATAAACAGAAATATATAATATGGTACAAAATTTAAACAGCGATTGTATTTTTCCATTGTATTTTTCTCTCTTCTCACGAGAACAAAATTCAAACTACTTCCAACATAAATTAAAACAGCTGTTTCACACTTTGTACAAGTTTCTTTAAAAACACTACTAGCCATATTTATTTTCTTTTACTTCTCCACTTACTGCAGTTCATAGAGAAATATCTTATAAACCTATTTCACCACCTTAAAACATAATCACCCCACCAACCTAAGCCTCACCACTTCTGTGATAGCAGTGGTAGCATGTAATTAAATTTTTATCGAAATGTTGGTAAGTGCTTCAGCAAGCACAAAAATAAAAATGAGATTACAGTAAATTGGCAAAAAAAACTACAGGGCGCAAAATAATCAAAATCTGTTAAGTACGTTGGCGTACGTCAAATTAATATCTTACGTACGTATTTTTTT
>JANTOQ010656452.1:0-19324 GCA_027564595.1 Bythotiara depressa
CTGAAGTGAACGATGTTAAATATTTTTGAACATTTTTTTCTTTTTGTAAATTACTTAAATGAAAAACATAATACCACTACTTTATAGAGAATTTTATTAGTTTTAAGAAAATATATACTTTTGTAGGGGTAAAATGTGGAAATTTTGAGACATTTAAAAAAAACGGAACATGTGTGTAGAGCCTTTACACTATCCTTAAGCAAGTACATGACATTGAACAACAAATGATATTTTGCTTTGAAGGCACAGCAACAATATTAATTGTGCTTCAGTTTTTCAATGTGAATGCACAATAAATGTTAACTACATAGATAACCAAGGAAACAAACATGGAACACATATTTTTCTAATAATAAACCCATATATACGAAACTTTTACTAGAGCCAAAGTTTGAGAGAACTTATACTACTATGACTCAACAAATGCTAAGAAACTTTTTGAACATGTGCTACAGAATGTTTCGAAAATTAAAAGGTTTTTAATTGAAAGCTAGTCTCATAAAGGCATAAAATTGTGGTGCCAAGATGTTATTAAATTTGTGCAAAAAGAAAAGAGCAATCAACTGAATATAAAAAATAAAGTAATTAGTGTATCACAAAAAATATGAAAAATGACTCAAAAATTAAGAAATTAGCTATTAATTTACTAATTACAATTACAATTTTTAACTACAATTTATACTGTGATAAAATCATAAGGGAAGAGTGACAGCACACATATGTAGACCGGTTTTATGGTTGCCAATAAAAGTGATGATTGATCATTATTGAACCTAGCCCAGGTTAAGAGTCATAAGATATGTGTGATGTATATCAAATTACATATCAGGGAATATTCTAGGAATGTGGGGGCATGCCTTTGTGAAGGAGGTAAAAGGGCATATTCTTTGTAAAAATGGCATTTCTTATCATTCTCCAGGAACTTTTAGAAAATTATCACCCTTTTAGAAACAAGGGCATTGCGTTCGATAGTCAGTGGCAAAAAAGGTGTAGAATATTCCCTGCATAAAACAATTCATGAAATAAATCCATAAACTCACTAAATAAATTGCATACACAAAAATAACACTTTATAGTCCTTTTGTTTACAGAAATCGATTGCTTCTTAATTGGTTCATACAAATTCCTATTATGAATAAATTATACTTGTCATCTTAGTTCCTGGCATTAATAAATTACGAAATAATAAAATATTAATAAAATAACATACCAGTTCCACGCTCAACTGATGGCTAATATGGAACATGATATATACATCATAAAATCAAGAAATTGCTTTAAAACAGCCGGATTGAAAGATTGATATGTGAGCTATGATATTTGCATATCATAACTATAATAATAAAACCATTTATTTACTTTAATGTATCTGTTCCATTAAATATTGGATTTTAATTTGGTCTCAAAAAAAGCCAGGAGTTTTTGCTTAAAAGGAAATAAATGTTGGGGCATTTGCTAGAAATTTTTTTTTTTAATTGCCAATCTTTTTGAGGAAATAACAGAAAACAAAATTAAGTTTCTAATGAGAGAAAAAGTAGGCTCAGGGAACAAACCAGTATGTTTCTTTGACAATACTTGAAATTTTTAAGAAACTAATTCAAGGAAAGCAAAAAATTACATTGTAAACACTGAAAATATACATATTACAATATTATATATAAAAAATAAAGAGGAAATGATAAAAAATGACACAAATAAAATGAAACAATAAATACAAAATACTTTTAAAATATTTCAATTCTTACAAACCAATACAAGAATAGAGTGATTCCTTATTATATATATTATTTTGAAAAATGGGAGGACTATTGGATCCAGTGTTTAAAAATATTGATACTTGAACCACAAGATTAATCATCCGTACAACAACACTGGACTGTTCCAAAAATTCACACAGCCTCACTTCCACATTTTATTTTGTGCACCTTCTTTCTGAATAATATATATTATAATAATAAACAGAAAAACCAGTAAACAATGTGTTATGTTAAAAATATATTTATAAATTAAAAACATAATGAAACAATATTTCAAGCTCTTACGTGTCTTCACCAAGTAAATAAAATAAAGTTCAGTTACAAACGTTGTTATATAAACATATAAACTCCCAACAGTAAACGTTATACTGCTGATCGAAACCAAGAGTTTATTCCATTACAATCATCAATGTCTGTAACGGGAACTTTAAGAACATTAAAAAAGCAAAAACACTTAAGCTTTTGTTCTAATTGACAGAAATATTTTTTACTACAGGCCATTATGATGAAAGATGTGTGATAACACATGGACAAATTTTAGTGCACAATCATAACAACTAATATACAAGAGCTGATATGTGTATTCACTGTCATAAAAGATGAAGTACTTGATTAATTGTTTACTTGATAATACAGTAGAACAATGCAAATTAACACACAAAGATAATTCTAACCAGAAACCTATATAACACTAGAAGTATGCAATGACATCATAAGAACATAATGGCTGAGGATTAGCTCATTTACACTATATATTATATTAGAATGACCAGAAGCTTAAACATTTTTAATATTAAGTAAACAAGATCGTATTTCCTAATCTTATAAATATTTGACCTCACTTCCAGAGGTCATCATCAGAGTAAAAAAAATATTTATGTACAAAATTAATGCTTTTAACACCTCCATTTTAACTTTGTATATACATAACCATGGTAACTAATAGTTTTATCATGTTTTTTAAATTTTGTACATAATAATAAAAAATTTTACTCCGATAATGACCTCTGGAAGTGAGGTCGAATATATAGTATTACGAAATAATATGATCTCGTTTACTTATTAAAAAAATTTCAGTTACTGGTTATTCTATTTATTGTAAAGCTGCATGCCTGAACTGATATATTTAAATATCTATTGTTACTACGGTGTAAATAAATTACAACAATGAAAGCATACATTTTGGTTGTTTCATGGAGAACATCATAAACAACAAGCTTTCTTCTGGCTGTTTGTGTTTGCAGTAAGTGGGAATATGTTAGCAAATGTTTATTATGTCATTCCTTATATAAGCTATATTCTCTATATACCTTATTTTATAAGAAAACATCACAATTGCATATAATGAAAATGTATCTGAAGAAGCAGAGAAATGAAATGTTTCATGTCTTCATCTTTTTCTTCAAATATTTGCAATTGCAATTCACAAAGAAGTGGATAAAAAGAAAACACATAATATTCAATATGTATCTAATGAGACGTATACATTATCATTTAACCAGATATCATAATCACTTAACCACATATCATAGTTCTTTGTGAATGCATTATACCATTTTACACAGCTTGATAACAAAGTGATAACCATATGAATATGTTTCCTCACATGGTTCAGATTTTTTTTTAACGTTTTACTTTTTTAACACGAACCACCATGATTGGATGGCAGTTTCAAAACAAAGGTATGAACAGTAGTAAAGATGTTTGAATTTCTGGAATTCTGCATGAGTTTTTTATCACACTTTTTTTATGACATTTTTTAAATTCATTACATTTGTTTGGTATTTAAAGAAGAACATGAATTATACATGCACAAGTATCCCTGACAGAAATTTTGAAAAAGTGTCTGAAGACCAAATCAAACCTAAATCCCCATTATTTGACTTTTATATTTGCAGAAAAAAACATTTTAAGTAGGTTAAATATTTGCATATATAAAAAATTGACTGTTAATTATTATATGATAACACAGCAAATATTTGACATTTAAAATTAATGATTTTTTTCCCATTGAAAAAAGTTTTACTTGCTTAAAAACTAAACCATGCTAGCATGAATACTACCGCATTAGGCGGAAAACTTATATTCTATTGAAGCAGGCGACCGTCATCTTTCAAGATGGCTTCTGACTAGAGCAGACGTGTGTTGAGCCGCTATTAATTATTTTTTGGATTATAATGTCAGCTTCAGAATACAAGAAGCTCAATAAGGAGCAGTTAATTGCTTTATTACTGGAGAAAGACGAACAATTAAAAGCGCTAACTTCGCGCATTGACATTATCAAGGAAAAATTGAGGAACAAAGCGAAATTACCTGATTGGATTGTAAACCTTGAACGAGAGGGTTACCGACAACAACAATACAGTCGTCGAGAAAGCATTGAAATTGTTGGACTACCTGAAGACATCACAGGTCACGACCTTGAAAAAAGGTTGTTGGGGTATTTTCGCATGCGGGCGTGATCGTGATGGAACACGATTTCCTATATCTGCTGATATCTTTAAAATTCTGGGGTACTCATTTGTTTACAAAAACAGAGGAAAAGGCAGGTATGTATGAGTAGGAGACTTTGTTTATGAAAAAGTACCATATGTCAGGTGAACAGACCTCAAACAGATTAATTGGAATGCCTATGGCTGGAGATAATATTTCCCCACACTAAATCTTTTCTCATATGCATCTTCAACCGACCCCCATCTTCATCTGCTTATCTACCTACATATTCTACATATTCAATGACCTGTTGTCAGTAGACTTCAACTGTAACTATGTGAAAAAACATACAATATAGAATTCTAATCAATCTTAATCTTTATCCATTAAAACAACTTATAAATGCAAATCGATTACAATCTCATTTTCTCAAGTTAACCGTTCAACATCATAACAAAAACGTGTTTACAAAAGATTTTAGCGACTACGAACTTATTGGCTTTATGAGAAAAATTAACCATGCAAAGAGCACTAAAAAAAAAATTAAACTAAAAATTACAAATATTATGACGAAAAGGCCATGAAAGCTGACTAGACAAAGCAGACACGGTTAGGAGTTTATCTAGTGTCATCCACTAATGAGTAAACCATAACTTTTAATAATACAATCACTGCCATCTTTGATATGTACCTTTCATACAGAAATGAATAATGAGTAAGGTGTGCCCATGGTTAACTCCAATACCAGAAAACAAACCTGAAGAGGATTATCTAAACTATAAAGACAATGAAATAAAGTCAACAAAATGCATTAAAAACATTTACCCCTCACAAAATGAATGACCTGAAAAGGCTTTCACAATCAACAACATACTTTACTCACAATGCAATATGCTATCGCAAATGGATTTGGTAAATTGGTTGCCCATAATTTAATTAAAAATTTCAATCCATATGGAGTTTTATTTGGAAAACTCTGAAGGAAATTAATTTACAAACAGCTAAAGTATTTAAATTTAAGTCAGGTGCATCAAAGGAAATAGAGATAGATTGTTAACACCCAAATAAAAAAGCTTGACAAAATCCATCATCAAGCAATAAACATACAGTAAACGACAAGCAGATTCGCGTTACCCATAATCAAGCCATAGAAGCAACATTAAATGGTATCGGAATCGGAACAGAGCAATCTACAAAACAAAACTCATAAGAGGAAGCCCAAGAGGAACCAAGCATCGAAACAGAGCAAGGTCCTTATGAAGATCCATATGCTAAACAAGACTCGCAATGTGATGAATCATACCCAGAACAACTCACAGGAACAACAGACATACAGGAAGAATCACATATTGGAACAGAGCCTTGTGATGATCAAATTGCCAAAGAAGAGGAACTATCCATTGAAACAGAGCCTTATTACAATCAATTTGCCAAAGAAGGGGAACCATGCATCGAAACAAGGGACTCACAAGATGACGAATCATATCCAGAACAACATCTAGATGAATATTTTATGGAACAGATCAAACCAGACATTCAGTTTGACGTAAATACAATTTTGGTGACTCATATTCTAAAGACATCTCCCATTTAATTTTTTTCATAAATTAAATCACAAATTTATGAAATTCGTTTTTTGTTCATTTGGATTTCTGATTCAAATTAATAAAAGGATTATGACATGTCATGGTCATGTGACATCATTTATAAATGAGTTAGCTACATATTCGAATTTTCATAAAACGAGGATGGGTATTATTAAATGCTTTAAGGATACTGTATACACACGTAAAACATCTAAATCCTGTATTTTGTAGCGCAGGTTTTGCTGAATGCAATTAGATAGGAACATAACGGAAAAATAAGTTATCCTCCATTTTCCCACCTTTCCAAATTAAAATTCATATTTCTTATTTCAAGTAAATGTTATTTATCACTACTAGAGCTTTCAAATATAAAAACATCAAATTTTGAGAATGAGAGTATCATTAACCATAATACTTTGGAATATTTTTCTGGGTAGCTATTAATATTAATATTAATCTGCATCTGTTATTTGCTCTTATGCTTAAAGTTTGTAAATTAATTAGTTTTTTTACTGTTTTATAGGTAGACGACTCTCAGCCATTAGTTACTGCACTAGATTCCGTTCAAGCACAGAATCGGGTTATCACGACGCAACTGGAAGCCCTGACTGCCAACCAAGTTTACTTTTACAGGCTATGGTGCAAAGAATAGTGGCTACCCAAGAAAGAATTAGCAGTAAACTTGACGCTGCAAAAGTGACATATACTCCACCAGCATAACATTTTCCAAGACCACAGACAATGGCTCCTATGATAGTGTTGGCTATGGAATCGATATTTGCACCCAAAAAAAACATCGTAACGTTTCGAGATGACATCGCCATACCAATTACACCAGATATTGAATTGTTAAATTTGACGGAAGAAATTAAAAACACTATTAACAGCCAACATATGCAGAACTGCAAACTTTGATGTTGAAAAGTGTGTCAATTCCCAATTTCGCAAAAAGACTCGCTGAACGGATTTACACTGAAGAAGAAATGCAATTCAGCAACTGCAGTGGAACAAAAGGCAGACGAAAACTCAGTGGAACGAATCCAGTGAAAATAAAAGAACATATATTTGAATTTAATCTGATGAGCAGCGAACAAGAAATACAAATCTGGAGAAAATGTAAAGATGCTATTATCGATAAGGCAAAAAGACAAATATATAAAATAATGTATTTATTTGACACTCATAAAATTATGACATGTTCATTTATTATTGCATATTAGTAGGGAGGAATTAATAATAAAAAGGAATGAGAATGAAAAGTATGAACTATTTTTACTTGAAAATTATTTGGGTGTGAAAGGACTAATAATCATTTAGCTACTTATATGTTCAAAGTTTGCCACGCATTTCTATTCATGTTAACAATATTTTTGTAAATATACGTAACTATCATGGTTTTTATAAATATATTTCAACTGTTAATAATATTTGTTGCTGAAGGCCTGCCATACCAATGTATAATTACTTCAAAAAACTAAATCATAATAAATGTGCTAGAAACAATTACTTGCAGTTACCAAAAGTAAATATGGGTTTTACTTCCAATGAGCAAATCTGTATAAGGCTCTACCACTGACAATCCTAGCCACAACAAAGAAATATTCTCAAAAGGTTTTGAGTGGGTGTGTTTAAAATTCATTATGTTAATAAAACACTTCCTGTAACTGTTTCCAATTTAAGAATCTTTAAATCTAATTATACTAAGGAGTAATTGTGATTACACAGAATATATTTTAGTAATTTATTCTTTTTTATAGCTTTTTATTATTGTTATTAACTTGAGATAGAGGATTCTATACTCCCTAAAATTATACAATAAGAGTCTTGAAAGTATTTAAGACTGTTCGAAAAACTGTGTGGGAATTTTGGCATGTTAAATGTACTGCATTTATACAATAACATCACACCCACTAAAATAAAGGTGACTGTTGACACAGTTACTATTATCCAACGATGATGCAATATAAATTTTTATGAGAGTCACTGGTATATAATGTCAATGTTATATACAAACAAGGAATTATACCAAAAGTGCATTAAATAAAGTATCAATCGGAACATTTTTCACTCTTAAACCCTTTTATATACTGCAAAGGATGGATATAGAAACGTTGTTGCAAAAAAAAAAAAAAAACATGCCCATTGGTCAATACAAGCTTTGATAGAATGTGCTGCTAAACAAAATGTTGACAAAGGTCCAATTGAAACTTACACAACATTATTTTAATACTTTTACCTTACATCAGATTGTAGCAGTGAATCAACTACCTATTTAAGCTGGCAGAGTGCACTGATGATAGCATGTAAGGACAATGAGAAAAAATGGATTGACCTGCAAAAGAATATATCTGTTGAGCAAGATAAGCAAACCACTGTTAACATGCAAAATTTTGAAAAGATTGATGAAACTACTAGGTACATATGATAAAACCAAAAAGTGTCTAAAAAAGCGGTATCAACAGAAGCTGGGATGGAATTTATTTCATCCTTTATATCAAACTAAAATTATTCACCATAGCACCCAGTTAAAGCATTACTGAACATAAAAACATTTAAGGAGGACTTTGAAACTCTTTCAATAGATGTGGACTTTCAGAAAATTTGTCTATTCCAATGAAGATTAGACCTCAAACTTTATATTGGTCACATGACAAGTTACAATCCATTCTGGAATAATGAAGTTAAAGAAGTGGGGTCAATGGGAGCCTGCTGTACATTGACGTTTTTAAATCAAGACTCAACAGTGGTCATTTTGCTTTCAGTTTTTGGTTCTGTAATTTCAGGCTATTGGTACTATAAATGCTAAGTTAGCTAATATTATGTAGTTCTCTTCTACTTCCAGACAGTTCAAGACATACTCACAAAACATTACTGTTGAGAAAGAGGCATTGCTTTTGTTGTTGTTGGCCCTGATTGATGCAGGGTCCACTATTTAATTTTTCAGATTCTGTAAATGTAACTTTGTGCCACTTTAAGTGTGGGTAATGCCAACAATCCCATCAGCAACCTGAGTCCTACTAATTTGCAGACCACAATTACTACTAATTTTACAATTAATCCACAAGATAAAAACACCAAAAAAATGTAAGCGTAAGCGTCGTAATAATACCTCTTCAAACCCTAAAAAGCAGCTCAGACCTACAGACATTACATCAGATTCCATTGTTAATATGGAGGAGTGAGGAAGCAGTATTTTACAAGAAATCCATGATGTAGTTACCAACATACTCCGATCAAGTGACCGGACACATCAACCCACGGGAAATCATTCAATCACGCCAGTTGTGGAAACTCTTGTTGCTCCTATTGCTGGCATTAGTGGTGGTCACCAAGGTCAGTCAATTTTACCTGCTGTGCCTGAGAAACTTTTATGACAGGTTAGGTTGGGTGAGTTTGGACAATTGGAATTTTTTTTACCTCAAATGCTTGCTCCAACTACGGTTGAAGATCTCACTCTGTCCATCAGTGCTGATTTGGCAGTCTTCCTTCTGTCTCTTTTGTTCCCAGGTCATCTGCTTCCAGAGTGAAAATTTTTAATTTCCTCACCTGGTCGTTAGCTTGGAGCAATTTTGTAAGAACTTTGATCTATTATTGGCCACATAAAATTAGTCAAATCATTATGTATCAGAGTTCTATAGCTGGGTACGCCAATAGGTACGCATCCTCTGATGTTTATTTGTTTGACCAGACGTTCAGACACGGCTACCTTTGGACCCTTTATTAAGATGGGACCATTTTGATCTAGAGCTAGTGCACATATGCTTAAGGAACATTAATCAGTGCTTTAACTGCAGTGCTGCAGGTCATTTTCAGAATCAGTGTACTCAGCAACGTAATGGCTACCAGGCGCATGGCTCCAAATTTACACCCAAAGGTTCTCAAGGTCTTAGACCTGCTACAGTTGCACAGGGCTCTCAGCAAGGTTCTTCTCATTCATGTTGGTTTTTCAGCAAGCAGGGCACTTGTTCTTCACGTTCATGTTTTTTGTCACATACTTGTAGTTCTTGCAGGGGTTCACATCCTGCCTTTCTCTGTTCTAGATTCAGGTCCTCCTGAATTATTCGTTCCCATCCCTGATGGTATATACACACCACTTAGAGCTCAACGTTTGGCTGCTAGATTGCAAACTAACCCAAACGGGTCTCTTGTGAATTTCCATGTGGACAAGTTAACTCATGGCTTTGACATAGGCTACCATGGCCCCATTAACTTGTTTGCTGCCAGACTCCATCCAGTAGAAGTCACTGAAGCCATCAACAAAGAGTTAAGCCGTGGTCATACTTCTGGTCCCTTTTCAATTCCTCCATTTCACAACCTACACTGCTCCCCATTGGGGGCAGTTCCTAAAAAAGACGGCACCACTCGTATTATCCTCCATTTTTCATCCCCATATGGTGTGAGTCAATTTATGATGGTATTGATCCACACTTATTGCGTTCACTATTCGTCATTTGATGATGCCGTTGATTTGATTCGTACTTTGGGACCTGGTAGTTACATGGCTAAAATTGACATAAAACATGCATTCCGCATTTTCCCAGTTTGCCCAGAGGATTATATACACCTAGTATGTGTTGGCAAAATAAGTTTTACATTGATACTCGATTACTGTTCAGTAGCCAATCCTCTCCGTTTATATTTAATTACCTTTGCAGATGCTCTTACTTAGGATAATTAGTTACGTTCTACTTATTCAATCCTTATACATTATTTGGATGATTTTATCGTGACCGCCCAAGATGCAGAAAGTTGCAAAGGTTTGTTTGTTCTATTTTGTCATTGTTTGACTACCTCAGCATTCCTGTCACTACGGATAAACTTGTAGGACCTACTACAGCCATTGTTTATTTGGGTATTGAAATCGATTCCATAGCCAACACTATCCGTCTTCCAGAAAACAAGCTTTCAGAACTTAAAAATTTCAACTTGGTCACTTAAATGTTAATGCACTAAATGAGAGCTATTGTCATTTATTGGTAAATTGTCTTTTGCTACCAAGGCTGTTAAGCCTGGAAGAATGTTTATAAGACATTTATTTGATCTATCAAAAACTGTATTAAGGTTACATTTCCAAATTTCTATCAATCTCGAGGTTAGACAAGATATTTTATGGTGGCATGATTTTATCAGTTCCTGGAATGGCATTTCTTTCATCCAAGAGTTGGTCATAAAAGCCGATGCAATTTCTTTATTTACTGATGCATCTGGTATTCGTGGCTTTGGTGCCTTTTTTAACAACAAATGGTTTTCCTTGGCTTGGCCTATTCATATGGAAAAATTTGACATCAATGTAAAAGAGCTGTTTGCTATTGTAGTTGCAGTATACACTTGGGGGTATTATCTGTCCAATAAGCATATAGTTTTCTGTACAGACAACAAACCTAATCTGTGATGTCTGGAAAAAGGTTTCTTGTTTGGACACTAATATTACGCATTTAATTGCACTTATTTTTATTTGCAGCACAAGATAATATTAATGTTTTTTTTTGTCACATTCCGGGTCAACAAATAAGTGTGTGGACCTTTTATCTCGTTTACGGGTTTCCCAGTTTCTCCAATTATGTCCTGCAGCAGAACCACAGCCTTCACAGGTTCTCCCTATCATTTGGACCATCTTGCCACAGTAGCTCATAATTTATTGTTGGAGTCCCTTGCTGCTTCTACTCATCGCTCCTACCAACATATTTCAAGATTATTCGGTTTTATGTCGTCATGCAACTTTAGTGTGTTTCTCTATTAGCCAGAATAATTTGATCTTCTACATCGTCGCATTTCAGTTAAAAGCATAAAATACTATCTTACTGGTACCCAATTTTATTCTATCATGCATGGTCAGGTCATTAGTGTCTTCAATGCAAGCCCTATTTAATTTAATTTAGGGTACTAAACGCTCACAAGGGGCACAAAGTTCACAACCTTTGCCTTCACCAATTTTGGTCACGGATATGCATAAAATATTGCAACTCTATAACTCTTGGAAGTTATTGTATCGTCAAGTTAAATTTTCTACTTTTTATTAAAAATAAATATTACTTTAATACCTTAGCTTTTATGGGGTACAGAAAAAAAATTATCAAATTTTTTTGTGATGATTATAAATACAGTGTCCTTAAAAATTTGTCATGTGTATGCCAGAATGTAGAGTGTATAAATGCAGTTATCTTGAAGAAATAGAATGTAGTATCCATGAAAATTGGTATGAACTCTCCCAAGTAAATTGTTTGTGATATGTAAAAGTGTTTTTCACTTTATGTAAAAATTTTCATGATTAATAAACATTTAAAACCCTTTTCTAAAAGAGGTGACTTTCTAATATTTGCAGGAGATTTTAATACAACTGAAAATATTACAGACAGACTTCCTAAACCCAAAAATAATTTTCAATGTTATTCTCTTAAAGAATTATCTAATCTTAAAAAATACAATTTCTTAGAAGATCCATGGATCTTACTTAACCCAATTAACACGTTGGCTACGGAGGCATAATTTAGATGTTTCCCACCCAGGATGGAGAGCATTTGGCAGCATGGGTAGGCATACCAATGTTTTTCCCTTACGTAAGAGATAGTAAAAATGGACTTTGAACACTTTTTAGGTATGTCAAGTGATCACGTAAATATACGTGATCCGTCCTAGAACAAGATGGTTTCTATTCCAGGAGGAGACACATATATACGTGACTGTATTTATACATTTTCTGTCCTGGAATACAAGATGTCCAATTTCAGAACAGATCACATAATATATAGTTCTTGATTTTAAACAAAATAAACACACATATATCAACCAATCAAAGCTTTGCAAGTTATAAGTTAACCAATCACACATGTTGATTTTATGTATATCTTTATTAACATCAGGCTAACATGTTGTTTTCTATTTTGGAGGCATACAAGAAAGGTTCTCTTTGACGAGAAGGTTAGAAATTTGTATAACATAATAAACAATTTGAGCTATATTATGTGTTTGAAAATATGAGTTATTATATCACTATTATTTCTCTGTAGATTTGAAATACATCTTTCGATATTTAAAAATTGAATCAAATACCTAGCAGCTGGAATTGAAATGATACTTTATTTTATTTTATTCCTATATGAGTTGGTTTTGATGAACAAAACGTAAAAGTGAGAATCCGCCATGTTCTTTCTCAACTAAAGCAAAACTGTGTACAGATTGGCTTACATACTACAACGGCTTTGGAATTATTTTGTTTTTAGTATGTCTAAGAAGAAGTATACCACAGAAGAAATTGCAGATCTTATAACAAATGATGACGATACAGATGAGTTAAGTTCGAGTGATTTGCTAGATCAATCAGATACAGATAGCTCGTCAGATAGTGGAGGACTATCGTCACAGTCTGAAATCAGTTCTGACCCAGAAGCTGACTATACTGGTTGTGCTCAGCTGAAGGCGTTATACCAGCCTTTATTAAAGGGACGACCAAGAACTAGTGGTGGCAGACCAAGGAAATTGAGAACTCGAGGTGGAAGCAGAGGTACTTGTGGTAGAATAAGAGGTAATCTTTTACCTGTAACTTCTTCCTCTATAATTTGTGGTGGAAATCCTTCTATAGATGCTAGCGACACTGAATCTATATTTACAAACTCTACAGACATAACAACTGAATCTTTCAATACAACGATTGACCAGGAAGAGGCGGTGGCTATCGATAATGCATTACCTGTTAAAAATGATGAAATCATTTGGTCAAATAATGATTCGATAATCGAAAATTATGTATTCAATGAGAATGAAGGGTTACAAATCAATGTAACTGAAGGTGCTGGTCCTCCTTTCTTCATGGAACTTTTCCTAACTGAAAGTCTTATCGAAGAAATGGTTAACACCACCAATCAGTACGCAGAAAAAGTCATAGTTGAAAGCAGATCATTATGCTGATGATCAAACTTGAATAATTGGAAAGATGTTACAGCTGAAGAATTGATAAAATTTATTGGCCTCATTTTACATATGGGACTTGTTTGTTTTCCATCATACAAGCATTACTGGTGAAAAGACAAGCTTTTCAAAAATAATTTCTTCCCTTCCATGATGAGTAGTGAGCGTTTTGAAGCAATCCTTCTATTCTGGCATTTTGGAGACCGACCAGATTTTCCCAGTGATCGTCTGGCAAAGATTAGATTAATCCTTACTCATTTCAATGGCACAATGTCAGATATATACATCCCAGGCCAGAAATTGTCTATTGATGAGTCCATGATGCTCTGGCGTGGCAGGTTGGTGTTTAGACAATATATAAAAAACAAAAGACATAAATATGGGATCAAGTTCCTTTAACTTTGCACATAGGATGGGCTTATCCTTCGAGTAGCAATTTATGGTGGTCAATCCTTTGAAATGAAAATGGTCTTGGCCAGACAGCAGCTTATGTATTGACACTAATGCATGACTTTCTAGACAAGGGGTATGCCCTCTTTATTGATAATTACTACAACTTAATGGAGCTTACAGAATACCTATCCACTGGGTCCACATATCTGACAGGAACACTGCGAAAAGATCGTAAAAGAAATCCAAAGAGTGTAATAAAAGCAAAAATACGAAAAAATGAAATGGTTTTGAAATCTTATATGGTAACATAGTAGTTTGCAAGTGGAAAGATAAGAGGGATGTGTTACACTATCAGCAATGCTCATGTTCCATGTATGGTTGACACTACAAATCGGTGGTACAAGAAAGTTGGAGTACATTTCATAGAGATGTTTCTAATCAATGGCTTCTACATGTCTCAGAAGGCAAACCCTGGAAATATCACTCACATCAATGAGTTTAGAGAAGCTGTTGTGGTATCATTAGTAGTAAGTACCAACAGAAAAAAGCATTTACATCCTCAAGCAAATTTCCACTATCTGTCTTCTCTCCCAACATCAGAAGAGAAGAAACATCCAGCAAGGACCTGTAAAATGTGCAGCAAAAGAAAAATATGAAGAGAAACAAGATTATATGTGTGGGTTCTGTCCAGACAATCCATCTCTCTGTATCGAACCTTGTTTTTTGGAATACCACAAAGAGCTAAGTGTAGTCTGTGATGATGAAGATGATGAGATTGGTATGGAAGGACAGTAAAAGTAGTAATAAAAAACATACTTACCTGTTGTATTTGGTTTGTATTCATTTAAAAAAGATTATTCTCTGTACTAAACATTGTTTTCCTTTGCAATATTTCTGGAAGAAAACCAAATTTTGAAAAATCTAGAAAAATTTCCCAAGTAACGAAATTTTATTGGCAGTTGGTTAAATATAAGTAAAAACATATTTTTTCATTTATGTTTTTAATAGAATTTTTGTTTTTAGTAGAATATTACACTTTTTCTAAAAACGTATATATACATGGTCCATATTTAAGTACCAGATTACCATCACGTATATATACGTTTTCCGTAGCCAACGTGTTAATACAGAATTTACACATATATCTATAATAGGAACAAAAACTAAAATTGATAGAATTTATACTAGTATATGGGCAAGAACTAAAATTGTTAAAATTAAACTTGTTTTCCAAATTAAAACTTGTAAAGAGTCGTTTACGTAATCAGTTGTCTCAAACTACATTGGTAAGTCTTTTAATGATTGGAACAGAGAGCCCAAAAGATAGATTTGATGATGCCATTTTGGAAAGTTTTGTAGATGAACTAAAACATAGAACCCTTAAATGAGAATTAAATTATAACTGTTGATATTGATTGTAAATATATACCACAATACAGTAGTACTGACTAATAAACACTTTTAATATAAATTTTCCTTTCTAGTATCATTTTTGTGGGAAATCAATTTCTCTTCTGAACAAAATTAATATTGAACATTGTGAGCAGTTTGTTTTATTCCACACATCTGACACGTGCGTAGAAATAATCACTTCATCGTCTTTGAAATGGCTGATTAAAAAATTAATTGACTGACCCCCGTCTTATTTGGAAAATAAATATTCAATCAAATGAAATAGAATATAAGGTCAGTGGTTTTATATTTCATGTTTGCGTTTTGATTTGACATCATTTTGATTTCGCTCACAAGTTCATCATAGCGAACACTTTTGTTTGTGTTATATATTATATACTCACCAAGACTTTGTATCAATATTTTAGTGGTAAGAATGTAGAGTCTTAAAGTTTACATGGTACTAAATTTAATACATTTGAAGCTTCGGAAATACTGAATAACGAAAGCTAACCCAGTGCTCACAGTACCTCACCAAAGGTAAACACAATAGGGTTTATGGTGGTTTTAGGTGATCTAGAGTGAAAAATTTTCTTTAGGAAAATTCCCAATTCAATAAAAATGCGGTAACATTTTATTTTCTGGATAACACCCTGGTTTAAATAACTTTTTTCAGAGTATTCAATCATGATGAAACACCCCAATTTGTGAATTATGGTGTTGATGGTAGTGCAAGTGGATTTGTCTTTACCGCTAAAGGTGATGAATGGAAAAAAAGAAACAATCAAACATGATGGGAAAGTACAAACAAAAAACCGAGTAGATGGAAAGATTTCTTATGAGATTGCAAATCCTCCGGACAGGATTATTGAGGTGTTGGAAGCTGATTCTGACTTTTCCCCAAATATTCATAAGTTACTGGTAATTGGTGCAACTTCCCCAGTAGGTTCAACAGAGGCAGAAAGATCAGCATCTAGAATCGGAAAACTGAAAACAGCATTCGGGAGTACAATGACAGACAGACAGGAAAGTGACTTGAATCTATATTCAATTGCAAAGGGTGGCTGATATTGATGTCGATGTTGTTGCTAAAAGATTTATCAGCAAAAATCCACGAGGACTGTTTGGAAAATATATTCTTTTTGAATAACCTGTTCTTGTTTCATTTTGATGTTTGTGCCTGATTATCTTCATGATTCTTATTAATGCTATATCCCTTTTCCCTCTAAATTGTTCCTTGATTGTGCAAATTCTCCTTTATGATAACAAGGGCTAATACAGGACATATTCCATAGCGAAAACGCTATTGGGCGCCGAAATTCTCACACCCAAATTAATAAAAACTGTCCATATAATGTTTTATTGTGCTGTTCTTTACTTAGTTACTCGCAATATATGTACAAATGCTGGCAAAATGTGGTAGATTTGAACTTCTAAGACACCAAAGACACCAATAATGTCAGTGGCTTTACCCCTGGACCCCACTGGGAGTGGCTAGCACTGCCCAAATTCAAATCCTGTATTAGCCCCAGGATAGTGATTTAACTACAAAATCAATACAACAAAATTATCCTCTCTAGTGTAATCAATTTTATAGTATACTATAAGCTCTAAACGGTTTGAGGGATTTCCTTCGTAAAAAAGTTATTTCTTCAAATGTCCTGTTACACATAATGTTATATACTTTATATACATTACTTCCTTATATTTCTATTTCTTATCATTATAATTAATTATATCACAAAACATATTATATAAGAAGAAAATAGTTAATTAAAAAAGTTAAAAGATGCCTCAAGAAATATTAACCGTCGAAAGCGTGAGAGAAATATTCAAAGAGATGCTTGAGGAACAAGCTAAGATAATAACGCAAAACATTTAAAAAAATATGATGGAGAATATAATTAAAACTTATTAGCACCAACACTCAACTAAATTGCAGTAGATTTGAAAAACTGGAAAAAGAAATGCATTCGCTAAATGAAACTTTACCTGAACTTCGTTCGGATAGCGACGAAATAAAAAAGAGCCTGGAAGTTAACCAGGCTATCAATAGTCAGAAAGAAGAAAATCTCACAAAAATGATAGAGAAAGTGGAAATCAAAACAAAGACGAACAACTTGACTGAAAACCAATTCATGAAAGATATGCAGGAAAAACTGAGAGATCTGGAAGACAGCACGCACAGGAAGACAACTTCGATTGCGAGCGGAAAGTAATTGACTTATTTGAGAGAAAAACTTGGGGTCAAAGGAGTGGTAATTGAACGTGCTCACAGGGTTGGCAAGAAAAGTATAAACAGTGACAAACAAAGTATGAACAGTATCACCGATCGGAAACGATTGTCCTAAAATTATTAAATTACAAGGATAAATTAGAGATAATTAAAAACGCAAACAAACTTAAAAACACCTCTATATATATTAATGAGGATTACTCTAGAGAAACTTTAGAAATTAGAAAAAATTTGAAGCCGAAGTTAAAAGAATGGAGAGAGAGAGGTAAGCATGCGGCAATAATTTATGATAAGTTAGTTGTGCGTGACTTCGTCCGTAGAGTACGACCTGCTACATAATTACCCACGTGGTAATTAATATTTTAATTATCAGCGCTTTAAGAAACATGGCTCCTAACATAAACATGCCTTTAGATTTTGAAAGCTTATCTTTTAATCCATTCGATAAAAATAGTATACTTTTAAATAACGAAAATGATCCTGACTCTAATTTTTTTGACGAATGTAACTTTCAAAACTTAGACACTAACTATGTGACGCCTGAAACGTTTAGTCATAATACAGAAAATGATTCGCGTGAATCATTTTCTGTATTGCACTTGAACATAAGAAGCCTAATTAAAAACTTTGAACAATTTAAACACATGCTTAACTCATTAAAATTTGATTTCAAAATAATTTGCATCACAGAAACATGGTGCAAGGATCAACAAGTTGAAAATAATACCCTTTATCAATTACCAGGTTATAAAATCATCCATCAAACCCGAGCAACTGAAAACATCGGAGGTGGAGTGTGTATGTATTTAGACAACTCTCTGGTATACAAGATTAGACCAGACCTATGCATAAATGAGGCTAACTGTGAATCCTTGAGTGTAGAAATTATGAACAAAACCAGCAAAAACATAATAATTAATGTTATCTATAGACCCCCGTCTGGACACATAAAAGCGTTTACAAATTTTTTTAAACTCTTGTTTAATAAAAACAGATCCTGTAATAAACCAATGTATCTTGTAGGTGATCTGAACCTGAATGTTCTTGATTACGACTGTAACAAAAAAGTTAAAAATTTTTGCAATTTGATTTTTCAACATGGATTGATTCCAGTGATTAACAAACCAACAAGAGTTACTTCACAAAATGCTACAGCGGTAGATCATATAATTACCAATATTTTTGTAAACACTACTCTTCAAACAGGTATTATTAAAACAGACATATCTGACCACTTTCCCATATATTTAAATCTTCTAACATAACTACTACCTATGATGAAGAGATCATTAAGTATAAGCGAGAATATAATGAAACGTCAATTAATTTATTCAGATTACTACTTTCACAAGTAGTGAACCAACATCAAAAACGTAAATCATGCATATGACAGATTCTTAGATATATTTACACAGCTCTATGATAAAGCCTTTTCGAAAATCAAAATTAAAGTAAAAAAGAAAAATCTGTTAAGCCTTTGGATGACAAACGGTTTGTTAAAATCATCTAAAAAGAAACAAAAACTATACGAAAGATATTTGAAGTTCTAAAATGTATAATGATGAATTGATATATAAGAATTACAAAAATTTGTTTGAAATAGTAAAAAAGAGATCAAAGAA
>JANTOQ010656453.1:0-10296 GCA_027564595.1 Bythotiara depressa
AACAATTGACAGGCTATATGCCTGGAAATTACGGAGGCTAGCCACGTAAAATATACTCACTATCACTATCACTAGAAATGAAGTTTCAAGCATCCTGCAATTATATAGCTAGCTATAGCTAACTACAACTTTAACAAAAATTAGATCATTTTGGATTGGTAACAGTTCTGTAGCTAGCTACATATTATTAGAGGAATTTGGTGTCAAATCTACTAATGTTTTATTTCAGCTCTTACGAGTTTCGTTATATATATACTTACTAGGAAATAATGTGATTACAAAAGACCATCGTCACAAGCAACAGACCAGCCATAAAAAATACATGTGCATGCATTCGCATTAATTTGAACCTCATGACCCATGCTGAGCTTATCGGTGAATATTTACATAGATAGGGTCTGCAAAGACGGAATTAGATGATCATATGCTAACCCATCTTTTTTTTTACTAATTACAATGTCTCTAGAACTAATTAACTAGATTCATCCATGGAAAAAATAGAGGATTTCGTTGTTAGCGACGCCATATTGAATTTTTAGTTGCATGGTGGTGCAAGTTGAACTTTGGACTATCTCTGGTCTAGCCTCTCTTGCAACTTGGAAACATGAGTTAGACATATACGTGACGGTATTTAGTCAATCAAAAGTTTGTTTTAGATTATATGATGTCATACCTATGAGTTTGCTCAAAGTAACCTTGAAAGAAAATAACACATTGGTGGTAGGGTTTTGGCAAATAGTTTTTTGCAGTTTTCTATGAGAGTTTGACCATGAAATTGAAGGTTCAAAGTTCAAGTTGCACCATTGCGGAAGAAATCCAAGATGGCATCACTGACCTCTAAATCGTCTATTAGGTCCGAAAAATGCAGCAAACATTTAGGAATTAACTTTTGCGATTGGATATTTTTAGAAAATTTTGTGGGAATGAACTTTTGCGGCTTACTGCTTTTTAGATTTTTTGTGGGGATAAACTTTAGCAGATTTGATTGCGTATTTTTATTGTTATCATCATATGTAGTAATTTCAGTAAAGGTATTACACAGTTATAACAAAAACAGCATTTTCAAGTCAACATTATACCCAGGTTGGTTGAACACTGTGATAATGCCAGCAATTCCAAAGATGTGGATGTGGATGCTGCTTTTTAGATATTTTGCAGGAATAAACATTCGTGGAAATAGATTTTTGGCATTTTTAGCAAAAGAAAATTTCACAGATTTTAGCCAAAAAAGTCAGAGAAAGTTTATTCCCGCAAAAAAATTATTTTCTGCAAAACTTTCTTCCATTAAAGTACTGGAATGGGCCCAAAATGGATAAAGGGGTCTTTTAAATGGAAAACCCTTTCATTTTGAATTTACAAAGGAAATGTTAAACACACAACAATACATCAACACTCTGAGAAATTTAGTACTGGATCAAAATGGGGCAAATTTGTTCCAAAACTGCAACAAGCAAAAAAAAAAGTTTAATTTTCACAGTTGTTTCACAAAAGGACTGTGTAATTAAATTATATACCTGTCAAGTTTGAGTAATTAGTTGTCACCCTTGTTGAAAAAATTTATTTCCTACATTCAGAAATTTGGTACTGGATTAAATGGAACCAAAACGGCACTGTCAATTAAGATAAATGACTGTCAAGTTTGACTAATTAGATGTTACCAGGGTTGTTTTAATTTTTTCCTAACATTAAAAAATTTGGTATATATATACTGGACAAAAATGGGACCAAAAATGCATCAATCAAGCAAAAAACGTAGACTTTCACAGTTGTCTCTTAGAAGAACTGTGTCTCAACTAAGTTAAATAACTGTCAAGTTTGACTAGTTTGATGTTACCGGTGTTGTTTGAATATTATCCTCCATTCAAAAATTTGGTATGTACCAAAACAGGGCAAAATTGGACCCAAAAAAGCATTGATCAAGAACAAAACATTGATTTTCACAGTTGTCTCCTAGTTTGACTAATTTGATATTACCGGTGTTGTTTAAATTTTTTCTTTCATTCAAAATATTGGTACTGGACCAAAATGGTAAAATTGGACCAAAAGAGGATTTAGAAGCTTTGAGACAAATAATAAGCCTGTGAGGTCATGTGACCCGGAAATGTATTCATGCTATATATATATATTGGCGAGTGTATGGGGTCACTCCACAAATAAAGTACCAATTATGTTAAATATGTACAAGGCTACAAACATGCAGTATATGAATATTTCAGTCGTTTTTTACTGCTCCGTGTGGCGGTTGCACGGATTGAAGTTCCTTGACAAATTCTCCGGTACCGATCGTATATGATTAACTTCTTGTTGTTGTTCTTCTCGTCGTTGTTCGGTGAATCCTGTTATTAGGGTACGTAATTCGGAGAGCTCTTTTTAGATCTCGACGACATTGCTGGTTGAAGTGGACGTGGTTTTTGTGGTGGAAGTCGTTGTGGTTGTGGCGACGGCAGATGTTGTCGAATGTGGATGAAAATGACGGTAAAGACGTTCTTGAAGCGTGTTTTTTGTGCCTTGTTCGGCCAACGCATATGCATTGCATTTTAGTCGAAGGGTCTGCCGTGGGAGTTTCCCCAGTCTATTCTGGTTTTATTTTCATCGGTGACAATTGCTGATCGGGTGTTAGGAGGCATTGTTGCTATTAATAGTTGTTAACTAACCAATTATCTTTGTGGATTAATTTGATTGTTGTTGATTAGTAATCACTTTTATCACTCTTGAGAATTACAAACTGCTCCGTTGAGAGGGCAAGAGATGAGAGGTCTCAGAGTATGACTTAGCTGGATTTGTCTCCGGGCCTCTAACCTCGATTTCACTCTGCGTTCGAAACCCCGATGATGAAAGCACAAAATGTTGATTTTCATAGTTGTCTCCTAGAAGAACTGTGCCAATTAAGTTGCAGTAGATTCTAACAAGTTGTTACACTTGTTGTTTGGATTATTTCCTACATACAAATATTTGGTATTGGACCAAATTGGACCGAAACAGCATGGAACCTAGCAAAAAGCTTTGATTTCTACAGTTGTCTCCTAGGACTGTGTTGATTTGCTTGGATTTTACTAGGATATATATTTCTTTTTTTTCTTTTTTTTTTCAAGCCTTGTATATAAAGTCACCCATGTACAGTACTACAAAAAGGTTGCTTAATATCGTGTATCGCGTGGGTCCGTCACGATCCATGATGCTATCGTGACCTTCCTGATAGATAATTTTTTTGTCTATCGTGACCGCCGCGATAGGTATCAGGAAGAAACTTCCTGGTATACACGATCTGATATCGTGGGTGTCGCAATGCAATTAAAGTTTGTTAAAATGTATTGTTTATGTATTGGTATGTTGAAAAATTAAAAGCGTTATTTTAAAATATGTGAGTAATTCTTGTTATTATGAATAGACTTGTCTATGAACTATATCTATGAATTATTTTCTATAAACAACTTGCACTCTTTTGAGTATGAGAAACAGGTAGGTATTCTTATATCAACATCTAATAAATAATACATGATTCTGAGAATTGTTGTTTGAACTTTTTTTAAATTTGATTATAGGTTTTGAGAGCTTTAAAACCAGATGGGGTCGTATATTCTACTTTATAAGGTGAATACGTCATATAAAACACAAATTCCAAGAATTCCATTAAACAGATTGTCTAGACACTGAGCACTTCCTAATGAACCAGAAGGAAATGATAAAGGAAAGGCCGTTTATCTTTCTCAATGTCTTCCTTTTTAGAATTTATCCATTGATTGAAGCAAAATTTTAAAACATGATTTACGGTAATTTGGCTAGATTTCCAAAGCCTTGAAATTTAGCTATATGCTTTTTAAAGCTATTAAAATTGTCTGTCAAGTTACGCACGGTAGCTTTCTGAATTAAACAATGATCTACGATCGCTAGTTCCATTTTTAAGCCACTAAAACTTTGATTTCAATACGATCTATGCCCGCTTGTTTGATTTCTAAGCCTCTAAAACGTAGATTCAACAACGATCTACAGCAGCTAGTTCCATTTTTAAAGCCTCTAAACCATGGATTAAACAACGATTTGGGCCGCTAGTTCCATTTTTAAGCCTCTATAATGTAGATTTAATGACGATCTACGACTCCGCTGGTTGGATTTCTAAGCCTTTAAAATGTAGATTTAATGACAATCTACGACCGCTGGTTCTAAGTCTCTAAAACATAGAATTAAGCAGCGATCTATGACAGCTAGTTCCATTTTTAAGCCTCTAAAACGTTAATTAAAAGAGGATATATATGGCCCCCCATCTAAATCGCAACCCTTTAATGCACAGTGTCCCCTGAAGTGGACAAATTAATTACAGATTTCTTTGTTATATTGCTTCTTTCCAGGAGGTAAAATTTTAGAAATGAAATAGAAAATTAGGGGGAAAAAATTATTAGATACCCCCGATTCTTCATAAAATTACATTGATTTTCAATTTTTTTAAATAGACAATTTCCAGGAGGTAAGGCTCTAAAACGTACATTTAATGACAATCTTTTTTTTTTTAATTAAAAAATTAAAAAATTTTATCAGGAAAATTTTCATGATATGCTAAGCATTGATTTCATCACTTCTGTGACAAAAAAAGTTTAGCTATATTAAAACAAAAACATTTTTTATTCTTTAAAAATCTTTTCTTTTCCCAGTATTTTAGCCACAGAAATTATCCTTTTTTTAATGATTTATAAATATATACTAGTCCCCCTAACAATTATGCCAACAGGGTAATTTCCTAAAATTATCAAATCTATAAAATTACTGTATAATAAAATATTTTTAGTTGCTTGGGGTGTTTATCAAGTGAATATAACAGTTCTGAAAATATTGTAATAACTTTTCTTTTAACTGAATTAACAGTCCTTCTAAGAGACAACTGTAGAAATCAATGTTTTTTGTGCTTGATTGATGCTTTTTTGGTCCAATTTTGCCCTGTTTTAGTCCAGTACCAAATTCAAACAACACTGGTAACATCAAATTAGTCAAACTTGACAGTTATTTAACTTAGTTAACACAGTTCTTCTAGCAGACAACTGTGAAAATCAGCGTTTTGGTCATATTTTGGTCCAGTACCAAATTTTTGAAGGTAGGAAATAATTCAAACAACACTGGTAACAACTAATTACTCAAACTTGACAGGTATATAACTTAATTGTCACAGTCTTTTTGTGAAACACTGTGAAAATCAAACTTTTTGGTTTGATCATTGCGGTTTTGCCCCATTTTTGTCCAGTACTAAATTTCTCAAAATGTTGATATATTGTTATTATGTAATTAACATTTACTTTGTAAATTCAAAATGAAATACCTTATAACTGTGAAGGGTTTTCCCTTTAAAAGTATCCTATCTATGCATTTTAAATAAAAATGTTACCCCTTTACCCTTTTGGGCCGATTCCAGTACCTAAATTTTTTCAATGGATGAATCTCTTTAAATAATTATGTTTTAGAGACATCCTAATTAGTAAAAATAAAAAAAGATGTGTTTATTATAATACAAGTTCTTTTAGTAAAATTGAGCAAAAAGTAATTAAACTTTCTTAATTTTGGGAATTTTCCCAATTTTCCCCTAATTTCGGACAAAACCAGAGAACATTTTGGACAAATAATTATTAGTGGAGTTGACCAAATTCCTAATGATGTAGTGACTTTTAACAGAACTAAAAAATATTTTACTGATCCAAAATTATCTGCATTGTAATTTCAGGATGCTTGAGACTTCCTTTTCTAACTGAAAGGACTGTGTGCACTTAACGTTATATGGCCGTTATAAATTACGAAAATAGATTATCGACGGCCTCTAAGTACAGGTGGCCACCATAAAAAAGCTGAAAATGTTTTCAGCGCAAAAGTAATTTTACACAAATCTTGGGTCACTGCAAAACAGCAATATAAAATAATTTATCTCAACATGCCTTGTTGTCTGGACAGAACGCATTTTCTAAATATGATGTTAACTCTTCAACCAGCGGAAGGAAAAATATTTGATCAACAAGCACAGATTCCTTTCTCTGGCGTAGAATGATTATTATCCAGTTGAAGCGGAAATGTTCACTGTGACTTGGGGATACAAGAAGATGACCAAATACCTTCAAGGTCTCCCCAACATTCTTATCGAAGCAGACCATAAACCACTTGCATAAATTATTAATTATAAATAAACCTTTGACTGATGTCTACCCGTATACAAAGGATGTAAATAGAGTTAATGAAATTTGACATTCAAGTAGAATATATCAAGGGAAAAGACCTGGTTGATACTGATGCACTATCTAGGGCACCATACGAAAATCCTCCGCATCAAATGAAATTGCAGAACAAGAAGTTGGTATTGCCACCAAGATCTAACTTTATATTAATGGTCTCATCTTAAAAATAGTCATTCCAAGAACATTGTGAAGGGATGTTGAAAAGAATCCATGAAGGCCGCCTAGGGATGGATAAATGTAAACGCTGTGTGCATGACAATGCATTTACTGCCCATTGATTAACCAACAAATAGAAGAGTTGATCTGCAAATGTGAGGATTGTATCAACAAGCCCCCATATCTACTATTCACTATGGCCTGAGGTGTACAGTTAAAGAGACCAACTTTAGTGGCACCAATTTTAAATAGGTTTGCAGACGCGTATTTAGACAATCGTGTGACTGGTAGCAAATTGTACAGTGACTCCTAAATAAATGTCGCCCACCATGGTTGGGCGGCGAAGAACATTTTTCGTTCTAGATTGCCTACAACGGCCATAAACCGTATTGTTTTGACCTTTTAAACTTAATAAAAACAAAAGGTATATGTATTTCTGATTGAGACGCTGACCATTGGTGTTTGGGATTATCAAAAATAAAAATTATTTTGACCTAAAAAGGCCAAAAACATAATGCCAGGAGGGGAGGTTGGCTGTTGCAGTTCCTTAGAAATGGGAAAACTTCCCTTATTTATTGCCTTATATTTTCCCCCTTTTGGATAAACTAGTGCTTTTTATCCATGTTTTTAGCTTTTCACTTACTTTGAGCTGCCTACTGTTACGCGCTCTCGTCGTCGAATCCGGACCTTGCAATTTCGGTTGAACAAGAAGTTACGTTTACCTTTGCGCCTTCGTCGCACGCATGCCCTCTCATGGGATAGAATAGGCCCAGATAATTAGCAACCAGAAGGCGCGCAAATTTAAATATTGGTAAAATACAACATTAGCGAGTTAAGACCCAAAAGTGGGTGTTAACGTAGTCCGGCAAACTAAGCTCTTTTCTTTTCTTACTCTTTGATCTCGTTTGTTTGGTACAATAACGAATTCATTCAAACGTTGTAATGAAAGATTTTCACAAGAATTGTCTTATTGATTATTTTATTATGAAAGGAAGCATTTTTATTTAGTGAATGTTTCTGACTCGTGTAAAGCAACTAGAAGCACCACTATAAAAACGTGCCTAGATTTGCTCTTCCGACCTCCTGTGTATTCCCAATCCTTCACAAATACCATTTTTATTACTCGCCAGTCTTTCTAAGAACTATTTCTCCTCTTATAGATAACAGACTTTGATGGAGAGTATCTTTTTTGTTATAGGTTTGTTGCAAAAGAGGAAGTATCCGGTACAAGCCAGTTAAAATCATCTGTTCAAAGAGGGATAAGGACAAAATTGTTGCAGCTATATCCAGCAATAAAACTTTACTTAGATCAGATTTTGCCAAAGAAAGAGAGTATTGTTTTATTAAAGTGGTACGTTTATTTTTATTTGCAGGCATGAATACCAGGTGGTACTCTTTAGCTATAACTTAATACCAAATTATGTTCTTAATGAGAATTAAATTGCCAGTTCGAGACAAATTATAGAAAGTGTATGTAACACGTAAAAAATGTTAAATATGACATTATTTCAGATCCATCCACATTTCGTAACCAAATACCGTAAACTGACAGGCACACCTATAATACACAAGCCTACTGAATCCATGCACCTCCTATATCAGTAACATTTATTGTGAGACTTTTCTTTCTTGCTAATAGCAATGGATTAAAAATTGATCAAAAACTCAGTGTAGTTTTCTTTTATTTCTCAATTAATGCAAACATACTACCCATGTAGAAAACCACATTTAGATAATAAGGCCAGAAAAAAGGCTTACACCATAGATAAGGTCAGGGCTTATCTTATACATTACAGTTTACGGTATAGCACATACATCTTGTCTCTTATAACTTTCTTGTTGAAAACATTTTCAATCTTATGAAGATACTTTTAGCAACTATATTTTTCTTAATATTTTCAATAATTAACCCCCTGGAAAAAAGAAAATGATTGACTATTAGTGTTTTGTTCCATTTCTGAGGAAAACAGGCATTGAAGTATTAAACTTAGTAAGTGTATTGCATTTAATTCATTTTCTTAGTGTAACGTAGCGCCATTTTCTTGTGTTTTAGCAAGGAACATATAGAAATCCTATCAGTAAGATCTGAGCTAGTATTTTTTCGGCAGCGAGATGGTCCTTGGATTCCAACTCTTCGTCTACTGCATAAATGTAAGTATATTGGACAGAAGTAGGTGTAAATGGCTTTTTTTAGAACTTTCCATCCATTCACATGAATACACCATAGGAACAATACGTGTATTGCATTAGTGACATTGATTGTCGCACACACACGCACACGCGTGTGTGTGTGTGTGTATGTGTTTCAATATATCAGTTAGTGTACATGCTATATACTTGTTCTTCCAGTGCAAACCATAATTTTATAGAACATCATATGACAAAGATAAGATTTGATTTTAATTTTCCTAGAACTCTAAAGGAACCAGACAATCTTAAGGAATCTTAAGTGATCCAGCATGGTCTCCTATTCTAAATTGTTTTGTTATTTTGCATCGATTACTATGCAACTATGCAAGAGTCTTTTTTGTGTCGTAAGCCTGTTATACTGCAAGTCGCAAAGATAACCACTCTTAAGGCCCTGAAACACGATACATAATTCCGAAATATTATCTAGTAATAATATTTTCCTAATATTACATCGTGTATCGCATATTATTTTGATATTTCAAAGCACGCGGCGAAAACCACGACTTTAATCCCCGCTGACGTCGTTAACCGGAGTTAACTTACCGCTAGAGATACGTGAAGCGATGTTGTAACTTGTCTTCCTAAGAAGGTCAGTGTTCGATCAATCAATGTCTCCTAATGGGACGAAGACACTGTATTTAAAGCGAATCGGAGTGGAGTATCGATTCTGATGTTATCCGGCCGGGAATCGAACCGTGCAAACCCCTACACCACCTTCGCATGACATCAGCTAACAAAGTTGTGTTATCTTTTGTATTTGACACAAACTTACCACTGCATACCGGCCACGTCCAATAGTCCTACCATTCACTCCTTCCTTACTGCATTACACCCATTATGTAATCAGCATCATGAACTATGGGAACTATTGTCTCCTTTCTGTTTTCGGATGTCATATATCATTTGTGATAACATTGTGCAGCTTCTAGAGCTACAAAAAATTCCCCCGTTCTGATTATGTCATGCAGCATATCTTACTGTGAGATTATCTCAGGTCATATCCTAGTAAAGACTAGGATCCCTACGAGAACAGCGCATGATTCATATATATACACTCTCCCTAGCCTAATAGTAGGGGGCTGAATTGAATAGTAGGGGGTTGATACGTTAACGAAAATTCATCGATTGGGTATTGGGGGAGGGGGGTGCAATGTATGTATAAATATGTGATATTGGTATTTACTAGTTCTTCTTTGTTTTATTTACTCATTTTCAAAATAAACAAAAAATTTGTGGCTCGCTTGTCTTCTCATTTGTCCTTTTGGGGGATTTGTGATGTCATAAAATTAGTACATCCGTGAAGTAAGAATATATCCTTTTGTTATAATCACTGGCATATGCGACCCTACCTGATTTCCTCTCCATATTTACTCCCGTTCTCGTTTTTTTATTTGAGCCAAAAATAATTTAAACTTAGCGGCTTAAAAAGAGGGGATAACGTACATCAGAACAATTAATCATCTAATCAAGTTTATTAACAAATAAATTTTTGAATGGAATTTTATTCGAATGTAGGTGAGAAAATAGATATAAATATAAATATATTGAGTAAAGACATCTGCAAGATAAAACTAACCACATTGAAAGCTTTACACGTTTTTCTTCTACACAGCAGCCGCCAAAATAATCTCCACTGATGTGTTATTTAAAGAATAACGTATAACGTGTTTTGCCGAAGATTTACTCACTTGTGAGAGCATAGTAAATGGGGGGGGGGGGGGGGGGGAAAAACGGGGGGTGGGAA
>JANTOQ010656564.1:0-10296 GCA_027564595.1 Bythotiara depressa
CTGAGTATGAATCTCTTAGAATATTAATAAAACCTCTGCGAATGAGAGCAGCACTTTTTCATATATATTTTGATACATCCGTCACTTTTTTGAAATGTACATGTCTTTTTTGAACTTCTTAAAAATATTTCCAGTGCAAAAAATTTGATAGGTGAGGACCTATTCTTTATTTAAGTCACCCAGACGGAGAGATCTAGAACATAAAATATAAAAACACTGAAAAAAGACATGCATACAAAATTAATTAATTATTAATAATCTTGTTCAGAATGTTTATTAAAGGCATACATGTTTTTCTTTATCATATTTATCATGGTGAAGTAAAAGTATAGTATACCAAAAAATAGTGGTTATTGAGCTGTAAAAAGTCTAGAAATTTTTTTACCGTTTAATTTGTATAATTTTGATGTCCAGGCTTTAAAAAAATGAGGTAACTAAAATTTGACATAAAAAAGGATACAAGTGCCCTTAAATCAAACTATAGCAACTACTTTTGTCAAACTGGTAAAATTACTTTATATAAAATTTATATAATAAATTTTCCAATCAAAATCTGCATAAACTACATTCATGAAAACAGGCAAATTGAAATTGCAAAAAAATATTTTCTGGTTTTACAATAACTTTACATTTTTAGTATTGTTCAAGAAATAATCAACCTGAAACCATACAAGGATATTTTGTAAATTTACCAAAATATCCACCATATATCTAATTTAGTAATTTTACAATGAATATAAATAAACTTTCAACTGTAAGTTACCTTAAAAATGTCAAAATAAAACCCCTTTATCCCTTTATTGACCCCAGTTGCCATAATATGGCAACTAAATCGGGGGTCCAGGGGGCGGTGTGGGAACGATTTTTGCAGAAGTTTAAATGAAAGAGGAGTGTCATAGCTTTCCAATGGTGACGACATGGCTTTCCAAAAATCTTTTGAATATTATTGTTTAAAAAAAACAGAGTTAACCCTTTAGTGCACAGTTTCCCTGGAAAGAAATCAAATCATTATTCATTTCTTGGCTATTTTGCTTTTTACAGGGTGGTTTGTTATTAGAAATATAATTTAAAATAAATTTGTTTAAAGCTAATAAGACCCATTCCAATGGAATGCTTAATATAACCAGGAGGTATGCTCTTGCATTAAAGGGTTAAAGGAATAAGTACCCAAACAGAAAAAAATTGAAAACAAAGACAAGAAAAAAAGATATCAATAAAAAAGTTTGAAGTTTCACTATTTGATTAGGTTACTTAGCAACCTTGTTATTCAGACTCAGGCTACGAAATATATGGTACATTTCATTTCCTCTTTAACCAAAAAAATAAAAAATGTTTTCACTTTACCAGACAGGCAAGCTCACATAAATAAATTGAAAGTACTTGAAACTCCTGACAAGTTGTATTAATCTTTGGGTTACATACCTTGCATGCTATGCATTCCAACAGAAGGTAGTCGAGATAAAAACAAAACTGGGATGCTTGCAGCAATGGCTAATAATCCATAAGATGAAGCTCCCGCAGTAAAAGCCAATATCAAAGCATATTTTGCACCAAACAAATCACCAAACCGACCATAAAGTGGCCCACCACATAATTGAACAAATGCAAATGTGGACTGTAAATAACCAAATGTTTTTGTATCAACACCAAGCTTCTTTGTCAAATACTAAAACAATAACAATTTTGTTAATGGAGCAGAAATAAGATGTAAAGTAGTTCATATAAAAGTTGAAGAATATTTTCCCCTTCATATTGTCCAACATGTGCAGGTTTGCCCTGAAATTCATTTGAAAAAGCATTTTATTTTCTGTAATAATATTAGCACTGTTTCTCTTAAAATATTTGGCACTACGTGATACATGAGTAATTTTTCTTACAGTAGGTTATGTACAGTATAACATAGTAAAACCAAATATTTTAATGACAAATACTGAAAATATATCATGATAACCAATGTATGCATATTCTAGCAGTTATTTGGGTGGGATAATCACATGCAATGCCTTTATTGAAGATGTTAAAAAAAGTTTAAATATATTCTCAATTAGGGGTCTGTGTGCAAATAGCACACATGCCCTTTCATGCTAGAATATGTCCAAATATGTATAGCCAAACCTGTGTATAAGAACCACTCTGGGGACTAAGTAATGTTGGTCAATGCCAAGTATCCAGTATTGTATCATACAGAATTGGATGTGGTTAGCAATCAACAGTGGACATATTAAATTGATTGTCTTTAATTAAAAGAAAGATGCAAGAAGGGGTATCAGTAAGAAAACATTTATGCAAAAAAACATAATAGAAAATATTAATATTGATTGTATATGTACCTCTTGGAAGTGAACTTTTTGTTTTTTATAAGCAGAATTAGTAAGTCTTTTGTGACCATATTTTAGTGGTCACTGGTCATGTTAGCTAGATGGCCTACGTTATACAATAAGATTTCAATAGAAAAGTTATTGTGAAGACCATAGAGTTAGTTATTGACACTGGTTTGATTGTATTTCTTATTACTGCATTGAACTATTCATCAATATTAACCATCTAATATATAAGAATACCTCCTGATTATATTAAAGTTCCCATTGGAAACCTTTATAATATGATGAGGAACCAGGGAGTCTTATCAGCTTTTGCTAAATTTATTTTACATGATATTTCCAAAAATTAACCCCCTGGAAAAAGTAAAATAGCAAGGGAATGACCAATGATCTGAGACCTTTCTGGGAGACACTATGCATTAAAGAGTTAAGTTTAGTGATATTCACTTGAAGCAAGAAATACCACAACTAGTTAAGTGGAACAAATTCTTATTGTAGATGACACTTCTTTCACCATAGATTTATATACTAGGTGTATAAAGGTTTACTGATAAATGTTCTTGTTGGGTATTGTATTCATTTTTTCAGTACCTGGTGTCCCCCAGAAATGATTCAAGTCGCTGCTCATTTCTTTGCCATTTTGCTTCTTCCTCAGGGATTAGTTATTGAAAATAAAAGTGAATTAAAGTTGGTAAAAGCTGATAAGAACCCCCAGATTTTTATAAAGGGTTCTAATAAAAAATTTAAAGCATTCATCAGGTGGTTAATGAAATGATAACATTTAAAGTTAGTTCCATACTCAGCAATATAACCTTCTAGAAAATGTCAATAATGAAGCTAATCATTCAAGGAGGATACAGTGACTTGCATCTGGTTCGATCCTGCCTGCAAACAACACTTTCATTTCTATCTGGTTGAAAACAAGTTCCTGCTTAACTTGAGAGCAGAATATAAAATTCCATTGCTCAAATGGGAACTTTATCAATTACAATTTTAGGACTTTGATCACAGGACCCTCATTGATAAATAAATTTTAAATATATACTTACGGGCATAACACCAATTTGTATCCAGTAACACAAAGCGTAAAGGATGATGGTAACATGAGTAGAGTAAACAATATATTTTAATTCTGGCGATTGTTGTTTTCGTTCGTTACTCTCCAACTCAGGAGGAGTATTAGATGAATCACTACTCATTCTTTTCATTTTTCTGACTAGAAATAACAATATATCATTAGTTTCAACAGTGAAGCCACATAATGTCTGTACAACATTAAAAAAAAAAATCCAAATAAACCAAAATAACACTCATCTGGATTGCCATACAAATTTATGTTGGTAAAAATTTACTGTGTCACTTAAAGACAATGATATTTTCATGTTGTTTCTTCAAAAGCAAAAAATACCCTAATATTTTAACTGTGTGCTTCATTCCAGAAAAATAACTTTTAACTTAGAAAAGTATGTCTATAATACTGCTTTTCCTATCTTCAATATTTTGAGCTTAAAAAAAGTCTTAACTGCAATTCATTTCAACAACCAAATATCAACACAAAAAGTAGCATTTTATATGTATTTATTGAAATGGGCTGCTTTGTTGTGTGCAGGAGAAATTAAAAATAATTAAGGACACATAACTTTCAGTATAGGGTTGATGAAAATCATTAATATATTTTAATTTTAATTATTTTCGGGTCATAAAAGTATATTTTTAAAAAGCTTAATAAATGGCCTATCCAACTTTCATAATATTATTAATTAATATTTTATTTAAAATAAGAAATAAATGTTCGAACTCATTTTTGCATGTCAATATTCGAAGAGTAAAAAGGTATAATGGCCTTGTGTTTTCTAGTTGAAAATTATATCATAGGAAAGTTCATGTTCTTAACTCCAAATCAGTGTCTCAGTTTTTTTAGTTTTGGGTTAGTGATGAGAAAATCAGGAAAACATATTACACATAAAAATGTTTGAAAAACTCCCTCAACCCCTCTTTATTCACTCATCTCATGATCAAAACAATTTAAAGCAAAAATGTAGAGCAAAGGTCACTGATTCTTACAATGTCGAAACCAAGGTTTTCCGAAATTTCCCTTGTACCTTTTCACTCTTCAAAGTTAGGGAATAGCATGAAAAAACATTTCTGAGATACAGAGTTTTAAAGTTTATCACAGGTGAATAAATTTAAAACAAAGAAATAATTAGGATTGCAGCTTGTAGCATCTCATGAGGTAGGTTTGTTTACCTTTTGGTATAGCATTGTGATTACTATAAAAAAAAAGGAAGGAGGGAAAAAATGTTAGTACAAACATTAAGATTAATCCTCTTTTATACACAAAACAATGAAAGTGTGCAAATATCTTTTAAAAGTACTTTTTATTTACTTTGGCATCTTTTCTTGTGAGAAATTTATATTTCTAATTTTAAATAAATATTCTAAGCAAAATGAGCTTTTAAATTATATAAAATTTTCATTTTGTTAAAAATATCACACTGTATTATGATAAAGTTCCATGATCACACATTTGAATTCTTGTAAATTAATTAATTAACTCAGGATAGAAGTTTTCACGCACAAATACCTACAACAGAAATTTTTGACATTTAAAACTTTCTATAAACAAGAGGGTTTTGACCATAAAAGTTTTATAAACAAAGAGGAATTTGACCATAAAAGTTTCATAAATATAGAGGGTTTTGACCATAAAATTTTTATAAACAAAGAGTTTTGACTGTAAAATTTGTATAAACAAAGAGGGTTTTAACCATAAAATGTTTCATACACAAAGAGGGTTGCTGAGCAGTTGCAATTCGTGCGTGAACCACCTACCTTCGTGTTTTGTTAACCCTGTTAAAAATTATCTTTAAAATAAAACCTGTTGTTTGTTACCTTCACACAAAATGTTACCAGTTTCATTTATTACAAGTCTTAAAAGCTATTTTCTTGGTTATTAAAAATAATAATTGCTAAACAATGTTGATTCTTCTTAGTTAAATAATTATCTCATGAATTATTGAAATTACAGTTGCTACAAAAATGGATTTTGTGCTGGTTTTCCACACAATGGCTGTTCCAAATGGATTATATTTTCTTGCAATCTGATTGGCTATTTCCAGAACAGAAACGTTGAATCTAATCAACTTTTAATGGACCATAAAAATAATAAACATCCAATCAACTTTTAATGGACCATGTGGGAAAACCCAACTATACAGAAAGTGGGCGTTACTAAAAGTGTTAATGACTTACAATAACTTATAACTTAGTGTTTACCACTTTGGATGAGTGTTATGTAATAATTTGTTTTTACTGAATTGCTGGTTTCTGAATCTTACCCTAAACCCACCCTTAAAGAACAATAAATTTTTATTTTCACCCTGGGGCGAATTTAACAGTTGGAATGGTCATTAATTTACATTTTATTTTTGTGCTCATCTGCAGTTCTTCAAAGTCAGATACTAAATACCTTACTATGAACAAGAAAAATATCTCATGAAATAACTTGTATTGACTTGAACATTCCAGAAACGTTATTGTTGTTTCACACACATGTATTTTGGTTGCTGTTTTTTTTACTTCTTTTATTGTCTTTAGATTTAGTGATTACATTTCAAGATATACTATTGTTTCCATTGCATATATTGGTTTATTGACGTTTAACACCTGCAGCAACCTTTTGAAATTGTTTTAAAAAGTACATAATGCTCAATTAGTGGGTGACATTAAACAATGTATATACCTTCTTCAAGGTTTTAGAGGTCAAATGTGCCCCTTTTCAGGAAAATCTGATATAATGGTTAATGTGAGGAATATTATTGCTTATTATCACAACTCACTAACAGGCGTTTTATAAGAAAAAGCTGGACACGGTTTGTTAGAAGACAACCTCAGCATTATGATATATTCTTTATTTGAAAATGGCACTTTGAGCTCATTTCATGAAACTACAAATAATATAGTTCATTATTTCTCTCTCTTGAAAGCTACAAAAACAAGTTTAAAATTAAGCAGGTTGGTTAGATAGACCAGATTGATTGATTTACAATTTATTAAGCTTTCAGAAAATAGATAATTTTAAATAATGAATTTATTTGAAGAAAAAGAGATATTTACCAAATACTGAACATGTGTGTAATGAAAGGTTCCAAGTATCCTTAATTTCTAACGAAAATTGCCTTTTTTGCTATAAATATTTAAATTTGAGGCATATTTTCAGGAAATGTGACCACTGCAGTGCCCTTTTCTCTTCTGCCTGCTCTATGATTCTAAATAATCCACTGAATACCCAATTTTTTATCTTGTTACAAACTACATCTTAAAATTACCCTGAAATAAAAAGACATATCTTTATACAGAAATGGTCACTTCTCTTTATTTGAAATGGTGAAAACGTTTAATGATTATATTGTAAGATTCATTTCTTAACATGTACATTTAAATTAAAATATTTTGCGACAAAAAAGATTTTTTATTTTCTTAATAACCTTCATTGTTAAGAAAAAATTAATGATAGCATTGCTTTTTTCTTATTCATCAAAACACCAATCTATGGACTCTATTAGGATGTCATGCTATAGGTATTAATTCTGAATGTATTTGTTTAATCAGCTGTAATCTTCATTGCTAACTTTTCAAAATCTTCAAAAATTATATTTTATTCATGAATATATGTCCATACTGTCTCTATAGCCTATTGTTCTCTTTCAGTCAGGTTTTTTAAAATCAGAAACATGAATCTAAATGAAAACGTATACCATTTTAGAATTTCTAAACTTTCTGAATCGCTGACATCTGCAAAAATATGATACTAGAGAAATGTATATTGAGAACACAGCTCAAAATCGTTTCCATATCACAAAGGGGTTACTGAAGATGTATTTACATAATTTCGTGGCTTGATATCAAACAAACATGACTCTATTTTACATACATGTTAAAACTAAACTTCAATAATAACTCCAATGTTATATATTATTTCAAAATATCAAATAACTATACAAAATTTTGACATATGTATATATAATTTACAAGCAATATATACATGTAATATGTAAATAAACTGAGTTTCAAAATCATGACTAATTATTAAACTTTCAATGCTTTTTAAAGTTCTTCAAACATAATACATTATTAATAATAAAGTCAAAAAATACTTATACAGTATAGTAAATGAGATCACTATTTAATTTCCAGATAAGACAAGCGTTTTTCGAACAAATAAGACAAGCGTTTTTTTAACACAGCAGGAAAAGATTACTTGGAAGTAACAGTATCACATGTAAGTAAGTTTTTATGTGTATTTGTAACATAACTTGACTGAATTTTTTATACCAGAAACTAGTAGTTTTCCTTGTAACAGCTTATACCAATAAAAATGTTTCTAGGAATAAATATGGCACATAATATACAAGATACTTTACTATACAATCAAACTGCTTTGTGATACCAAGAAAAACTGTTTGGTATAGACAGGCCTTTATATACTGTATGATCGCTTACAATATTAATTGGAAGGAGTATGAACAATGGCCTTTCTAAAGAGTTTTTATTTATTTATTACAGTATAATGTGTAGTTTACTTACATTTCTAATACACCACCAAATTAAATGAGAACTGATGTGTGATTATCTAAAACTTAAATGACTTGTTAGTAAGGTATATCAGTGCTTGAAATAAGAGCAAATAATCACTGGGGAGGAGGGACTTTTTAGGCTTTGTAGCCTGAAGCAATGCTAAAAAAATAACTCCTTCACAGTGATTATTTACTCTTATTTCAACCACTGTATATATATATACATTCAGTGGTTTATATTTTCACCAACTCTACCTTTCTCTACAACAACAAAGAAACTCTCTTAACCCTATAGTGCCTGATGTCCCCCTGGAAATTATTCAAATCTATAATTCATTTCTTTGCTGTTTTGCTTTTTCCAGGGGTGTTACTAATTGGAAATAAAAGGAAAAAAAATATAGTCTGTAAAAGTCCCCCTGATCTTTCATAAAATTACAAGGGTTACTATTAGGAAATATACAATAGGCAGGAGGTTTATCCAGGGATTGTAGGTGTAAAGTACGGTAAAAACATTCCTATGTATATTTTTGAACACCAGATAAACATAAGATAGAATAATGTTAAAGCTTCTGGCTGCGAGCAAAAGCTTGCAATTCGCATTTTCACATCATGTGCATAGAGAAATTTCTCGACAACATCCAACACAAACACAAAATTCACCCCTGTACCAAATCAACAATCCCAATATCTACATTTTCAACTGGAACTTTAAATCATCAGCAGTTTTATTGTTAAACTTTCCACACCAAGTTTGATCATTTTCATCAGTGAATTTTCCATTACCTATCAATCTAAAATCAGTGAAAAAGATTTAATTTAATAACAATAATGACAATTTAATTTAATAAAATTACAGTTTTTTCTTGTTGGCCGTAAGCTTCACAGGGTGTTTGAATCACAAATTTAGATTTTTCTTATACATAGGCAGCCGGCTTTCCATACAGGCCGGTTGTGTTGACACTGATTTCATGCTATAACTAGTGGAATAATTATTCCCTTAAGAAGCATATTACCAAATATGATGCATATTTTATAAATAATTTACTAGTAATGACCAGTTAGCCCCATGCCCTTATATATGCATACTGCAGGAAAATCAATATCATATACTTAAAAGAGACTTCTTAAATTTTCATTTACTTATCACTTTCACTGAGATAACTAAACTATTTTTAATGTTTAGTCTCAAGTATGCTTCAGTATTTCAAAACTTAAATGTCAAAATAGTTTTTTTTTATTGCAATTGTTAAGGGCATTATAAGTTGACTTCGATTTACATGAACTGTATTTTTATATTGTTTACATTATCTCCATTGCAAAAGGGCCTGGAACTAGTGACAGTACAATTTTGAACATCATTTTTTTTTCAATTACTCATTCTCTATATCTGTACCAAATTATATTTCCCAAGGTTTTGTATTTCTGAAGATATTTCTAAACTTAATTTTGCCATAATGGTAAGCTATCATGTGACATCACAAGTTTTTCGAGAAGTGGCATGAACATCTGCTACCCTAAAAGTGCTTACAATGGCAATATCTTGAGAACTGTTTGACTTTTTTTTTAAATAAAAATATAAAAAGGTTTTTATTTATTTTTGCAGGGCTTTCACATGAGCCTAACTTAGTTTTTATGCAGGAATCTTTAAAGTGTTGAAAGTGTTTAGGGTTTCTTGGAACAAAGAGTTAGAAATTCAAATTCAACAGAACAAAAATGATAATAACATAAAATATGTGATTGATATTTTGTTATGTAATTACCTCATTACTAAATTGGAAACTAATTATTTGTACATACAGTACATAGGTATGGGTACATAAAAATAAACAAATAAAAATAGAAAGCATGTTTTTTGTTGCATGTAATTTAATTCAATACACATGTATTTATGAAAAACAATACAACAACATGAAATTTCAAGGAAAATATATAACATAAGATGGTGAAATTGAATTAAATTAGACATGACATTATTTCTTATTATTTATGCTTTGAAATGTCAAATGTTATTAGGAAAAATGCACTCATGGCCTTTGATGCTAGAATGTGCCCTGTGTGTTATAGAAGGCTACTTGCTTAGAATGTTTTATTATGTTGTAGCTAATAAATTTTCCAACATATATTTTGACAAAGATTATTCTGTCAAAAGTATAAGCTACAGTCATCCAGCCAGCCTAATGCCATTTCTGTATTTTCATCTTAACCCTATTAACACTAGGGGGAGGGGCAGGATCCACACCCTGTCGGTTAAAAAAATCTTTTGCAGGGTGGCCACAGAAATTTCAGACAGTTTTTCAAGGACTTTGATGGAAAACATAACCCTTTTCCAGGAATTTTGCTTCAAAATACCTATGTTTTTTCAGGTAAACCTTGAAAATAGATATATTTTTCCAGACAAG
>JANTOQ010656675.1:0-10295 GCA_027564595.1 Bythotiara depressa
GGGCTAGGTGAATAAACTTCAATGTATATGTGTTCCAAAAACACAAAAACTGAATCTGTTTGATGACCTTTTTTTACTGACTGTTGCAGACGGGACATTGCTCAAATTTTCTGCAAATGACTCATATATAGTTTACATTATTACGTTACGTTGTTGTTATTAAAACTTCAACGATGAAGAGTGTGCCTTCTGGGAATCATGTTACAACACACGTGCATGACCTGAATAGATGCTGAAGAAATATTAAGACGCAAAAAATAAATTAAAACAGTAACAATTGATAAAAAGCATTGGACTTTTTGTTCGGCAAACATAACTTAATACAGTAAATTTAATAATGACAAAAAAGCAGTGTACATTCATGGATATAGCTAAGTTGCGCTGTGAGTGGCCAAGTTATTAAACATGACGTATAACATAATTCCAATTTGTGTGCACATTAGCGTGCGTCCTACAAAATTTACTTATACAAAGGTGCAAATAAACTCGAATTTTGTGTATGGACGTACAGCATTATTTTGCACCCTGTATATTATACATGATCGAGCAAGGGGTGTTTCTTTATATAAATGAAATGTTTCTCTGAAGAAGTAAAAAACATGGTTTCTATATTGTTTCAATGCCATTAACGATGATCTTTCCTTCTAACATTATTCAACTTTTTAAACTTAGTACAACTAAGGAAATATGGCTCTCGTAATATATAAAATAAGAGAGCATTTTATTATGTGTATTCTGGAGGCGTACGATATACTTTCCTGTAGGCATGTGATCCATCACACATGATAAATTAACATGACATGTGCCAGGGTGTGCAAGAGCGATCACACACCATTCATGGCCAAGACTGCCTATAACTTGTTTTTATTGAAAGTATGCTTAATAGTAAATTGATACATGTCAACTCAAATCATCCTTGAATTTGTATGTATGTATTAAACTGGGTAGTTTATCATACTTGGGGCGGGGGTAACAAACAGTCCTTTCCTTGAATAACTGAGCACATGTACTGTAAATCACACAAAATATTCCCTGTGCTATGGTGTGTGCTTTTTTAAACAGTCTATGCTAAAAATTCCCTTTTTTCATGTGCTATCAATCACATTCAAATAATTTGTGCACACCACGTGCTATGACACACACTATATGTGAACTGAACAAACTCTGTTCTGTTTGGGGGAAATTGATTTGCACCAAAGGTGAGAATAAATAAATGAAGATAATGTTGACCTTCTAAATGGTACAAAGAGTAAAATAAATTATTGCAACATATTTTTTATGACATGACTCATCAAAAATAAAAATATGCTGAGGAACCTAATCAAACAAATCTCACTCAATGTAATGGTTTATCTTTCATATCAAGTATAAAACCTCTTGTTTTAACAAACTGGATGTAGTTTTTTACCACTGTACATTTTTTATAGATAGCATAAATAATAGTATGTAGTATTATTGTTATTTAGTGAAATATCTGCATTTAAAATGAGTGATCACAAATTCACTAATCTGAGAAAACGTCTAGATCAACTGGGATATCGGCAGCCACTGGTTGTAGAAGCAGTTCCTTTGGTGGAAAAATTATTCAGTGACTTGGTTCATACAACAGAAAGCCTTAAAAAATATAAGTTGAAAGCCAGTGAATATAGTAAGAATGTGGATGCTTCAGATCTTAGTGAACCTTTTCGTAATGACAATGCTAAATTGGTTCGTGAAAACAATGAACTACATAAACACTTAATCAAGACCAAGGAAGAAATTGAACATTTAACAGCAGAAATGAAATCGGCTGTCTACAAATTGGAACACGAGAATCAAGACTTGAAATTTCTTAATTCTCAATATGTGCACAAGATTCGGAGTTTGGAAAAGGAATCAAAACAAAAAAGTGATCACATTCACAGTTTGCAAGAAAAAAATATGCAAGCTGTTGTTGAAACACCTGGTGGAAGGAGAAAACATATTCCATTTCGAAGACAGCGAATGGATATAGATGGTACATTACCTCCAAATGAATCACTGTCTTCTTTTAATAATACTACACAAACAACAGATCCATATGTTGCCGATCTTCTTGGAATTGCTGATAAAAGAGCAGAGGAGATGAAAGATGAGATTGGAAAATTAGAAGGTGATAAAAATGGCTTGGAACGTAGAAATAAAAGCCTTAAGAAAATGGTAAGTATATATTACAAAAAGGAAAGTTAGTCTTATTGATCTTTAGCTTTCTAGCATTAGAATTCTTTTATCTTACTACTATATGAATTATATTGAAATTTCAATCTCTCTACATGAATTTCCAGGAAAGCATTTATGTATATGATCAGAATGTTTCAATATATTGTCAAATAAATTGTTTATAGAACAATACATGTAATCTTTAACAAATAAATTGTTTATAGAACAATACATGTAATCTTTAATGTAGCTGCTCCTTGAATTTGTAGTAAAAACATCTCTATATACCTTTTATATAGATGGGGAGGAGTAGATACCATGTTACTATACCTTTTATATAGATGGGGAGGAGTAGATACCATGTTACAAAATTGTTTCACTACCAATCCCAAATAATATTATTTATTACTGAGTTTTACTAAAAGGATTAACGAAAAAATGTTTCAAAAGTTAAAAACAATGATTAGACAGATTTAGACATTATATGATTTAGAAGTTTAAATTGTGTTTTGAATAATATCTCAAATGTTACACATTTTCAAACACTTGTTCAAGACTGGGTATATCTTTTAATTTTTTTCCATTCCATGTTTTATGAATGATGCATCTTGATTATTAGGTTGAATCAAGGGATAAAGAAATTGAACGGCTGAATGACAAACTCAGTGGTGGACGCCCTGTGGAAGCTATTCTGAAAGATAGCCAACGTAGTAGCAGTGACCGTGTTGTTGCCCATTTGAACATCCAGGTATGTTTGTACATTTTATAAAGAATCATAAAATCACTGCCTAAAACTTATGACATATTTTGACATATTATTATAAAATAAATTTCTCAAATCTGTCTTGAATCTAATTAGCCATAAGTTTATTTTAACATTCTGTGAAGTGTGGAGATTTGAACAAAGTTTTGCATGTATCTGATGCTAACATATGTAAATGTTATCTCATATTTTATTACTAGTGGTAAATTTTATTTATTATTTTATAGAAAATATGTACAGTACACTACTGTCTTTAGTTCCTATTGTTAATAATATCTAGTTGTTAGTTTAATGGAAAGTGATAGTTAATGAAAAGTAGTGCTCACAGAAAGTTATGTAATCTCTTAATGTGTTAATTAAGACACCAGAAGTGAATTTCATGATTTACACCAAAACTATCTTTGTATAGCTTCTAACTAATAATCTCAAGTTATTGAAATCAGTGCTCATTGAAAATAGAAGTAACAACAATTAGAAGGTTTGTTAACCATCAGTGACCATGTTTGATTTTTTCAAATATATATCCAGCATTTTGTTGGGATAGATCACTGAAATTGGAAAAAATAATTTTTACAATTTTTTTTGCATCTACAGTACTTCTTAATTTTTTAGCATTTCTCAATGATTTTAGATTCCATGAATGAAGGTTTCTTATGTTAATTTTTTTTGAAGAGTGTACGTTCATTAAAACATGGTTAATAACAAGATTTTACATGTCACAAACAAAAATTTATCCACTGAAGATTTCTGACATTAAGCATGGGTTGATACACCACCATATATGGTAATGGACTTTGGTAAATTTTTCCAAATATCCACCACCAGCTATATTCCCAAGCACTTTCCTACTACTTGTATATGGTAGTAAAAACTCAATCTTCCATATTAGATTTTTTTCATCCTTAAAATGTATTAGAAAACTAAAAATAAAGACAAATATGTTCTGCATGTTACATTTGAGTTCTTCTTGCAATAAATTGAAGGTTTCATTCACTCCAAAACTGTCGCTGCATTGGTGGTAGCCATCTTTGTATCGCACATTTGTTTCAATAAGAGCTTGTTTTCAGGTGCTTAAAACAGAACGCTCACATAATATTTTTTCTTTTTACGTTTTCACCCTTCTTCAAGGTGTTCTCTTAAAACAATAGCAGAATTAAATTGAATAATTGTTTATATAAAACAATACGTAAAGTGTACTTTGTACTGAAAGTGATGCCAGTCTGGTTTGTTTATATTTAAAAATTCAACACGTTATTATTGAAAATGCGAGAACAATAAACTTTATTGATTATAAAATGATTGGACATGTGCACTTTTTTCTTCCGTTTTTTCTGATTTAAATTTTGTACGTGTCAGATGCAATCATCGAGAAGAATTTTAAGAAAGCTGTTTTGTATGTAAATTCAATTTCACGTGTTCATTGAAAATGGGAAAACCAAATCAAATTGGGAAGTCACATAACTATCCAAGCAATCGAAAATCGTATGCAAGTACCATATTGCTCAGTGTATAGGTCGATTCTCTGTATAAGTCGACCCCCTCTTTTAGCAATATAAATTCAAGTATTTAGATATATCCTCTGTATAAGTCAGGGGCCCTTTCAGGTCTTCCTATTTTCTCCTTTTATCAATACAGGGGTTGACAAATATAAAGGGAAATGGTTTGAAAATTTCGTTCTTGGCACTTATTTAGTGCTAGTTACGAAGGGAAATGTGTTGAAAATTACGTTCATGATACTTATTTAGCGCAGTTAAGAAAGGAAACGATTAATGATTCTAATGTAAAATTTAAACAAATGATTTATTACGAACTTATTTGGTGCTAAGATATGAAATGAAATGCATTGAAAATTGCGTTTGTGGCACTTACTTATCACTTTTATCACTTTTCTCTTTATTGGTAACAGAAAACTCCAGTCTTGACGTACGCAGTCTTGAAAAATTATGTACATATGTTTAAATTTTTATTCTGAGAAGTCTTTTATTCTACGTGAGTGTAAATAAAAATTACATATGTTGCTAAATTGAAACACTGAAATGCATGAAAGAAAAAACTTTAATGATTCTAATGTAAAATTGAAACAAATGATTTATTTATGGAACATAAAATAAACAAATTTTAATTTAGCACATGTAGAAAATATATTGTAAGAATAAACACTCTTTTGCAAATATTTTTAATATATTAACCCTCTTTGTCCTGTGGGGGAGGGGGGGAGGAGGAGGGCATGTGCCCCCTCCCCATTTTCCTGAGATAACTTTTGTTGTAGTGGTCGGGCTATGAAACTTTGTGACTTTTCCCAATATTCTATACTTGGAAGATCTGTATAAAAATTTTTGGAAAAATACCTGCTCATTTTCAGTATTGGGCCATTTTGTGACAGGTGCTGGAACCAAAAATATACAAAATGTTTAAAAAAAATAGTTTATCATGTTATATATCATTAGATCCAAATTTTATGTAGATTAATATAAAATTATATAAAATTGATGAAAATATAGTGTATTTACTCTCATTTTATGCCGTACCAATGAAAAATGTCAAAAAACAAAAAATTTTCTTGTGGGTTGCACATTGTGCCCCCCCCCCCCCCAAGATCTCGGAGCCCCAAAAAGCCCAGGCCTAATAGGGTTAAAGAAGTGTTGAATATGAAGCAAACTTCTGTGGTGAAGAGTGAACTGGCATCATAATAGTTTCTATGTACTCAGAAATTTAAAATATAATTGGGGGAATCAACACCAGTGGTAATAACAGAAAGCAGGGAATGTGCTCTGGGATTGGAAATCAAATTAAACACGTTGTAATGTCGGTTTGACAGAGTTGCAGTATTTTTTTAGACTTGTTGTTATACAAAAGATACTTACCCAAATTGACATTTTATGTCTAACAATCATTATATAAAGTTATTGAAAACATTTTTTGTGTCCAGAAATTCGACTTATACACCAGACATTATGGGTAGTCGATCTGGAATTGGTGGAAGGAAAAGAAAGGAAACAGATAAAAAGTCCACAGTTGTTTTGACAAGGTTATTCAAAGAAAATTCAGTCCAGTAGTAAGTCAAATTAATGTTGTGATTGTCAATAGTTTGGATGAACACCTTGTAACTCGTTGCATTGAAGCGTCCTACATAGTATTCAGTGTGCACTCATCTGTAAGTCATTCTTTGAATGAAGCTTCGCCAATGAGCTGCTGCTAAATTGCAGACCCAGCATTGTTGCACGTCCACCCACAATGCCTATGTATATTGCTACTGGTTTAGCTTAGGCTGGCCTCGTATGAGAGGTGTCAGGTGACTGGTCCATGGAGACATCCAGGTTGCCGCCATATTGATCAGTTACATAAGGTGTGTCTGGGCTTTGGACGTAGCATGTGGATAAGAAGCTGACCAAAGTGCACGTGAATCTTGTTGGAGATATGTTTACAACAATAATAATGCCCATGATTTGTCCAAGCCCATGTCCATTTGTGCTTAAAAATTAAGGTCTGAGAGACTCAAATCCTGTCAAATAACGAAAAAAAATTCAGACCTTCACTCCTGAACCCCACTAGGGGTGCTTACAGTACCCCCCCCCCCAAACCCCCAGCTGCATAGTTAAAACTAAATCTTCTTCAGAAAAACGATAGTAGATAAAATGCTTAGGAATATCCCTGACCACATCCAACATTTCTGTTTAGCAGTATAAAAATGATGATGAATGAACTTTCAACTGTAATTGGATAAAATGTTACTTGATAGATTATGATTTAGTAGTAACAAACATCTTTACTTGTTTTGAAAGGTAGATTATCTTCAGCAAGCAAACAGAGATCTAGAAATGCAGTTGACACAACTGCGGCAAACCACTTCAGAATCCACAGCAACAATAAAAAGTTTAAAAGAGAGAAATGAAGAATTATGTATGGAACTTGCTGCCATCGATAAAATGTATAAAAATATAGAGAAGAAGAAAAATGAAGGTGATGAAGAAATGGATGAACAAGTGTTGGCCCTACGTAATGAAATAGAAGAAAAACATCAAAGTATAATAGATATGCAAGCCAATATTTATAATCTGAAAAAGGTACATAATCATCCTTAGAAACTAGATTCCATAAAATGAAATCATGTTTTACTAAAAATGGACAACCAACATGTGATGTCATCAATTTAACCTCTGATGTCATGCTGGGTTATTATCATAAGCAAATATGTTAAATGTTTTCATGAAGCAATTATGTACACAACATTTTTGTGCTGTTTGCAGGCCATAAAACATTGGGTGCATCCTCATGCCTAAGCCAATGAGATGCAGCTATTGTAGCTCTTGTACCTAACAAACCAATTGAAGATTAAATTTTATATCTGGTAAACATCTTGACCGGTACAATTTTTGTTTTGTTTACTAATGCATAATATGTGAATTATACCCAATGATCTATTGTATAGGCAGTTTGTAAGGTCTTTGTAAAAAGAAACGCACATTGTACGTGGAGAGTGCAAAAGTTGTTTCAATGCCTTGAACTATTATGAGGTGCAGAGTTAGGATATAAGGCAAGATTGTTGAACGGCTCTTCTTTACAGAACTGCTACGTAATAATATGTATGTCTTAACATCACAGGAAAGAGATGGGTTGATTGGAGAAAATGAAGAACTGAATTTTGCTGTTCAAGCTGCACAAAATGACAAGCGGAATATTGCTGAAATATTTGAAAGATGTGAAAAAGAAAAACGTAGGTTACAGGAAAAGAATGCAAAGATGACAATCTCTGGTAAGTTTAATGTCTAATGTCTTTATAAATACAATGGCAATTTGATGTTTTTGTGACAAAGGATTGAAATTTTTAAGGATATGAATTTAACATTAAAATAAAGTATAACATTAATTGTCAGTATTTTACCTTTTCTTTTCAAAATTTAAGTGCAATTTAGAAGAAACATTTCCATAAGATAATGGTTGTGATTGAGTTCAATTAGTAAGAGTAAGTGACAGATAAGATTATAATTCGGTATTGCTAGGGACAAAAAAACAAAGATTCCAGCAGAAGTGCAGATAACTGTTGAATTTATTAATTTATTAATGGTTCTTTTACCAACCATGCTACAGGAGATTTCTGATGCAGTAATATCTGATTTTTAATTCTTGTGATCTAGAGCGTGAACTTGTTATGGATGTAGAAAGATTAAAGATTACAAAAGGAATTCTTCCTAAGAGGACTGAAGTAAATAATTTTAAATAATAATTTTTGTTATTATTATTTATAAATATTGATTTATTATAATCATATATTGCAACCGCTAATTTACTATTATATTTACTCATAATAGTTTTTTTCCATGGTAATGTTTAATTGCCTCCAGTGCCTTATATTCTTTCGGTATAGTAGTCATGTGATTTTAAAGAATGGTTGAAGTATAATTTTAACAGAACCAATCATTTTGGTTACTTGCATGTGTAGTTTGCTGGAAGAGTTAGTTTTAACCATTTGAATTGTGTGAAAGAAAAATACTAACCAATGAACCAATGAAATTTACGATCTTTTGTTACTTTCAATCAATCAATATATATAGAGATTAACAATTTTTGAAAACACGTTTTATTTTAGTTTCTTTCAATTAGAGCAGATCCATTTAATTTTTTGTTGTTTCAAAAGTTTTGTTCTAAATTCATAACTTCTTTTTATATGCATGATATTTGAAATTAAAGGTGCTTTCGCATAAAAAAAGTTCTCTTGTAGGCTGTTCGTTGATGAATGTACCTACATATCTAGCTCCAACTTTCTACTTTCTACTGTCATCAAAATATATATCTATTGCACAAAAGCTAGAAAATCCCTTTTTGCTTGCATTTTTTTTCACAGTGATAAAATAAAATAAACAAAAAATTATTTATTGATAAAATAATTTTTTTTTTTTAAAGGTAAAAAATGAGATTTTCCTGATTATACCACTACACATAAAAGGTTACAAGTGACATTCCATGGAGGTAAAAAGTGGACCACCACTCAATGTCTGCTTTGGCCTCGGAATTTAAATAAAGATGATAGTGTAAAAAGTGACCATGCTTGATAAGGCTATGAGGTGATGCAGGAAGATTCGTCCTGGCTTTACTACCTTGCAAGCAACCGAAAGAGAACCGATCGATAAAATGAAAAACATCTGGGACGTGATACACAAAAAGGTATCAGCAAATGAATTAAAAATAAATTATGACGATCGAGAACCAAAAGGTAAAAAGTGAGTATCAAAGAAAAAGTGGTCATTCCAACCGTACATAGCAATGACCAATCTTCTGATCTAACTGGGCATAATCAAGAGGCATGCTGGATGTCGAATTTGACCGTAAATGCTCCAAGACCATGTCTGGTTACCAACTCCATTGCATTGTCAAATCTGGTATACTGCACAGAGCAACTTTCATGAGAGCATAGGCCAATCCAAAAGGATTTTGATACATGTATACTAATAACGGTGTCTCCAGAAAAACTCTGGATATGGTGCTGGAAATATACCCTCATTAACTGCACAGCCTCGAGGGGAGGACAGATCTAAAATAATGCAGTGAATGTTATCTTTTTGGGGTACTGTGCCCAATGGAGAGCAGTGAACTATTGGGAAAAGTTGTGTCTGATTGACTTCTTTGTTGAGAGCTGTGTTAACTGGTTGTGGGTTAGTGCAAGCTGACAACAAATTAGCAGGATTAGTAGCATAAATGTGGCCATCAAAAAAAGTGTCAAAACCAAAAGTAAAACCATGAAAATTAGAATTTAACCAAATCTTGATCCAGATGATGGCGTAAATGATTGAAGAACTGGCCAACAAAAATGCGACGAGAACTGCTGGATACAAGATGGTAGCAATTACACAACAGAACCAAGGCCTCCTTAGATAGTGTTGAGAAATGGGTAGCGGTCAAGGATATGATTTCTGTATTGTGAAGGGAAGGACAAGAGTGTATGCTAGCTGGACGTTTCTGCTTGCCACCAGAGGAAACAAACACAAACAATACCATAACTAAACAAATAACAAAATGTTACGGTGCGGTAGCCATAGGAAAACATTTTGAAAGATATGGAAAATACTGGGGATTAAAACAGATTTAAATTGATTTTTTTTACAGAAGCAAAGAATGTCCTTACTAGTGACATCACAGCAACAAGAGGATTAGTGCACACTGAGCATTTTGAAGAGCCTGGGGAAGACAACAAAAATGGTAGCAAAGATGTATGCTGGTCTGTTAACTTGAGTTGGAGCAGTTCTGCCATAACTATCAATAATTAATAATTACCATGCACACAGGGATCGAAATAGCCGTCGGCTATCGGCGAAAGCCGATTCAAATTTACATTTAGCCGATACACTTCCTGTCGATA
>JANTOQ010656786.1:0-10295 GCA_027564595.1 Bythotiara depressa
AGACGTTTCCAGACATTTCCAGAAAAAATCTAAAAACAGAGATTTTTCCAGACTTTTCCAGACCAGTGGGAACCCTGTTATATACTCCTTCGAAAGGGCCAATAACATTATTTTGAGGGATAGCACCTTAAGTGCTTCGTGTTTTTTTATTTTTTTATTATTTTTATTTTTTACTTCTAAGTTTTCAGTTCAGAGAGGTTTACAAACATGCACATTTCATAATATTGCAACACAGGAGCACATTTGTATATTGCATTACAGATATCACTTGTGGTGCACACAAACATATACACGATCTATGGATTTTGTGAAGAGGTCGTTCTCCACCACTGTGACATGATAGGACTCGAACTTTAATCTCTAGATTGCAAGTCCAACTCGCTAACCACTGTGCTACAGCTCCACAGCTTCTGTAATTTCTTACCATATTAGCTTGTAACTGCCTCGTATTTGCTACAGATATTGCAGCAGCTTTTGCAGGTTGATGGGATTGCTGAACTTGTCTTTCTATTCTTAATCTAAATAAATAATAACATCATTAAATAAATTTCAACAATTTGAATGAATACTGAAAATGCAATACTAAACCACAATATGAACAAGCCAAACAGTTTTCATTTCACAAAGGTGTATAGTGACATTAAAAACGGTCTGAGCTTCAGGTTTCTTATATGCTTCCTTATATTTTTAGTTGTTAGAAAGTGAAAGTCTTCAACTTTTCCTGATGTAATCTAAAGTTTATATAGAATATGGTTTTTGTTGAGATGTACTGTGTTTCTTATTTTAGAAATCTTATGTTAAAAAAAAACTTGTTTTTTAAATTTTCTTGTATATGAATTTGAGCCTCAGCAATTCCATCTTGTTTTGGCAAATTTGAGCCTCACTTCCTTATAAATGTGTTCCATATAAAAAAATGAGTATGTGGCTTATAGTGATGAATTTTATAGCAGTCTGTTGAAGAGAGGATACTGTACAGGATTTTGATAACTTTAGCAGTGTTTGCTCATCGCAGTGGCTCCTTCATTGTTGGCGGAAAATGCAATTCCCAGATCTTTCATGGCGGAATAATATATTTTCGGAAAGAGGTCAAGTCAGTGATAAGAGCTGTTTCTACTTTACATTTGTCCAGTTCGTTCAAAATTTAAACATATTCCACTTACTTGATGCAAAAAATGCAATGAAAATGTTTTCATGGACATGGACAAAACATAACTTAAAAAAAACTTTTAATTATAAATTAAACATGCCCATTGTGACATTTTTATTTATTTACACATTGTTTAGAAAGCTATTTGGCTATAACAGACCTTTCACAAATTTGAGTCAAAATTTAAAACTCATCAATACACCAGATGCACATTTAAAACTCATCAAGACACCAGATGCACATTTAAAACTTATCAAGACACCAGATGCACATTTAAAACTCATCAAGACACCAGATGCACATTTAAAACTCATCAAGACACCAGATGCATATTTAAAACTCATCAAGACACCAGATGCATATTTAAAACTCATCAAGACACCAGATGCAGATCTCATCAAGACACCAGATGCAGATTGGGGAACGGTCTACACAGGGTGCTTACGGTTAAATATTATCATGGTCTATGCTTCAATACGTTTGGAAAATCGAGCTCCTTCACTTGGAAATTATCCTGATCTTTTCCCAACTTATCCTACAACACAGCTCAAATTACTAAAATTAAGCAGGAGGAGGATATGTAATTAGAAGAAGAAATAAATCCAGATGGTAGGAGAACATCAATTAGTAGCCATAAGTCTGACTTATCCCACTTTACATCTAAAATACAGCCCAAGGATAACTATATATAGTCCATACTTATAGAGTTTTCAACCGCCTCTTTAAAACATAAACATAAACAGATTCATGTGCTTTATAATATTAGCATACATAGTAAAAAAGCTACCTTGTTAGAAATTTATTGTTATTATACTACAAGACCAATAAATATAACACTTGTAAATATAGTACAGGGATTATAAAAAAATATTGTACTCCTTAAAGCCAACTAGTAAATATGCTACAGAGAATATAGTCCTTTAGAAACAATAGAAACAATAAATATGGCAAAAAGTATAGGATTTTTACTTCATAACATTTTCCATTTTTCTTGGAGGAAAATCTAATATCGAAAACTCAGTGGTTTTCACAGTAGAAAACTTGGCATTCTTGGTTTTTATGTTTTATTGGTTTCCAGGCAGACATTTTCTTGGCTTTTGTAATATTTACCACATACATAAGTGAAGTATGTTTCCTTACAGAAAATCATAGTTTTCAATCATGACCTGTATATAACAACTTTTCCTTCCCAGTATGTTTTTGTGCATGTTGTTAATAATAAAATCTTATTATATATGAAGCCATTCTATCATAAAAATGAAGCAACATATTTCAAAAATCTCCAATTAGCAATGACAATAATTTTAACTGAATGAATCAAGTACAAATAAAAAAAATGTATTACAAAAAAACCATAACACTAAAAAGACGTTTTAAATAATAAAAAAAAATCTTATAGGAATACTTTGCGGGAGAAATTTCATCATTAATCACACATAATTAGAAGACAAAAGAGTTTTGCACAAAAATGAGGCTGTGATTGCTTCATTGGGAAAACCCTTTCTATTTATGCTATAAAATTTTCACTGTATATACTTTTTCAGTGAAGTCCATTTCAAATAGAATATCAAGGGTGTCATTGTTTTGGCTTGAATTCCCCAAGTTTAATCTACCTAAAAGGGGTATTATGTTTAAAGTATCTGAAGGGGGTACTTACAATCACAATTTTGTTTTTGTCTGGGCATATTCTAGAATCATAGGGCATGGTTGTGATATGCCTTAAAAAGGTCACTTTTGACCACTAACATCTTAAACAAGACACATTGTTAAGACGTCCCAAATTTTTGATATTATCACACCCAAATACAGTAGATGTTAGAAAATGCACCGGTTATAAAACAGTGGATCTTGTTAAGAAATAAAATGCACCGGTTATAAAACAGTGGATCTTGTTAAGAAATTACATAAAATGTAAATATATTCCTATTCATAAAGACATGTGAAAAACATTAATATTTACTCTCAAAACAAACAATTAAGTTATATCAAATGGGTATAAATTTTACTTTATGCACAGCTCAATATTATGCATCTTTTAAAAGGACAGTATTCCAGGGGGTTCATGAGAACTGTTTAAAGCAAAAGAAAAATTAAATAAATTGATCATATTTACACAACTTCCCAATGGAGGTGTATAGTAAAATATATTCCTTAATGTAGCAATCCAAATCAATTCATTTCAATAAAAATAAAAATAAAAACCTGACATGAATAGATCTTATATAACACCTGTGTTAAGTTTTACAAGACATAAAACAAGACATATAAAGAAATATTTAATTTAATTTTATGAATGCAAGTAATTTAAAAACCACAATTTTACAAATTATTTTATATCAAGAAATGAGAAAGACAAAAAAACACCTGTTAATATTAAAAAACCCAAAAATTATAACTTAAAAAAACAAGCTATTGCAGGAGGTAATATTAAAGCTTGCAAAGGTTTATGGAGTGCTAGTTTTTAAGAATTGTTACAGATGCGTATTTTAGTAGATTACCTTATTCTAAGAATATTTTTATATATAACTATATATAATTTATTGAATTTTATAAACAGTGCAGGAATTTTAATTATTTGTATCAAATTCACACTTCTAAACCTAGTGTTGTAAAACCACATGCATGTCCATTGCCATAATTACCAACTAATTCAAATAATTTCGTCAGGATTGAAATAACACGCCTGGTTGGAGTATTTAATACTGCAGCTTGGGGCATTATCTCAAATTAAGTAAAAATAGAAGGAATGTTTTTTGGCTATGTCCAACGATGATATCTAGTGACTGACATAACAGGTACTTGTGTCAGACATCATGACTAGCAGAATGGACAAATAAATTTCTTGATACAGAAAATGGATAAAAACTTAAAACTTTTACAGGAAAATACACAAATTCCTCTGAATAACTTTGCATTTATTGCTACAAACCCCAGAAAATCTGGTCAGTTTTCTTTGTTTTTATGAAAAGAAAATGTCACATTTTGTCATTAGAAAACAAACAATAACAGTGTTTTCTTACCTTGGTTTTCAACAAAAATAATAACTCTTTTCGCAATGCAAACAAATATACATTATAATGTTTATAAAAACTGATACCATTTAAATATGTACCTGTTATAAGCAAGAGTGGAGTGTCTAATTGAATTACTGTTATAATACTGATAATATCAGAAACACATCTGGTCATATGGAGATGTTAGGGAGAGCATGATATCTCTGTTAAAAAAGCACTCACATTTACCTGAAAGCAGAGAATAGTCCATAGCAGCCTAGGAAAAGCTGAAAAGCAGGTCCATTTGAAATTTAAATGTGAATTAAAGAAACAAATATTTACGAGACACAAATTTCAAAATCTATATTATATAAATGCCAGAATTAAAATAGATACACTGTCTCTCTGTCGTTAAAAATTTGTTTGGCTGCATATACAGAGCAATGCATTGTGAAGTTGTTTTGAGAAAATTTTCTTTAGTTGCATTGCGACTGATATGAAATGTTGATATTGATGAAAAATGAATACACGTCTGGTTGCAATATTTTTAATATTTTTAATTACAGTGCACATAATCTAACATGGCTGTTTAAAAAACAAAATAAAGTCAAAATTCAGATTTAGCAGGAAATGCTTTCAAGCTGATTTGGCATCACCAGCATGTCTCACTTTATACCTGATCTCATGGGACAAACAATTTATAACAGCTTACTAACAAATATACAATCTAACACATAGTACAAATGTGAATTCTTGTTTCAAATAAGAAGTGACATATTTTTTGTATGTTGCCTTCATATACATGCTGCCATTTATGTTGATGTCCACCAATTGCTTCAAATCTTGAATATTCTAGGGTGTATTAATAAATTCTAGTGAGTAGCACTACCACATTTTTTCAGTGGATTCCTTCACAACATTTTTTGGATTTCAGAGATGAAAGTAATTTTAATTGAAACCAGGTAGCCAAAAGGTTTTCTGCTCAAATTAAAAAAAAAAGAAGAAAAATGCATCTGAATTTTAGCATCCAGAAGTTTATCTTTGAAAATAAAATGAAACCGAGTAAGCTGTTAGCTTGATAAAAAAATTCCAGTACTAGAACATATTTCAAATTCTTTACGTCCATGGGTTTCAACAGATTATAACCTACTTAAATTACCTACCATTATAAAAGTGATTCAAAATTATATACATGAAATTGTTGACCACCATTATATCCAATACATTTTACAGTACAAGAATAATAATGAAGGGTGTTGTGCATGTTATTCAGAAATTATGGAGTGAGCCCTGTTTAGCGAAATTCATTAAAAACATACCGATTTAGATCTGAACCCACAGACGTCAAAGGTGATGCTTGATTGGATGTTTTTTTAGGTTTCTGGCTGAAACGACTAACTGCTGCTTTCCTGAAAAAAAAGTATTTTACCAATACTGAGTTTTGTAATAATAGTAAAAGGTATATTCTCTCCCCATCAACTAATTTTACAATGATTCTTCATGACATCAAATATATATCATGAAGTGGTTTTGATAATCCCATCATTCATCTTATTCTCCATAGCTTATCAAGACAAGTCATTAAAGATGAGACGAAACAGCTATTTAACCCTATCTGATGCAGGAGTGGGGGATTCTGCCATGTTGGCATATTTTTTTTTAATTTCTTGAAATTCAGAAGTATTCAGAGGCTAAAACTTTGTGATTTTAATATTTATCTATAAGACATCATTTGATAAAAAAAATCAAAAGCTTGATCCAAGAAAAGTATTGAGAGTCCTAAAATGTAAAAAAGTGAATTTTATTTAGATTCAACATGTTTCTTATTGAAAGGATTTCTTTTACACTAATACATATTGTAGACTAACCTTTTAGTTTCATTTAAAAAATCTGCATGTCTTCACTGTTTCTACTTATTGAGTTATATATATTTTAAATTACCCTACTTTTTTGATAAAATTATAAAAAATTTGACACTTACTAAGAACAATGGCACATTGTACAGATATGAAACTTTTCCAGCTCAACCCATAATTCTGGCTCATTCGAGTTCAAAAAACTTTGCCGACTTAGCTTCTTTTACATTGTTTCTAGCTAGATCTTTTAATTTAACATATTATGCCTGTGATATGTATCTTTCAAAATGCCAGTTACAATCCCCTGTTGGCAATGTGAAGTGAGTGGATTATTGAGTGAGTTATTTATAGTGAAATGAAACTTTTAAACATTATTTCCAATAATTTACCCCCTGGTAAAATCTGCTAAAAGCAAAATAGCAAAGAAATCACCAATGATTTTATTCTTTTCCAGGGGGGACACTGTGCATTAAAGGTTAAGAGATGATGTAGAAATTAATACATCAGTGATCAACTTCAATATCAACGTAACTGATATAAAATTCTTACAGAAAATAATATTAAATTAATTCTTATAGAAAATAATATTAAATTGATTATTGCTCTAGCATGTGAAAAAATGTTTTCGTTATTATACACATTTATCATGTTCTTCCCATGTTTGTATATTTACATGAGGCCTATATATACAGATAACCAAACCATGGCTAAAATTATGATATCGATAATCTTCCTAACAGCCAACTCAAAAGTGATAATAGGCTATTCAATTTTATATCTGTAAATATATTTAAAACTGTTCAGCAGCAAAATAAAAACTTTACCATGCCATCAAAAAACATAAACTAGAGAAATAATTTATATAACTGAATGTTAATTCGCATGGCTAAGTGAGTTTTGATGTAAACAACTCCATGAATGCTCTACAACATCTCACAAATATGAACTAATCTCAATAATATACATTTCACAAATCTTTCTTACACAACAGTAGAACAGTTGGGGAACTTGATTTGCAAGTAGAACTCGTTTATAAAATTTGTTAAATTAAAAAGTTTGGTGTATTGCGGGACAAACAATATGATGACATATACTAAATCAAACAGGCAATGGAAGTACACATATGTGTGTGCATCTCATAGAAAATGTACGATAAAACAAGCAGATAAAAATGAAAGATAAAAATGAAAGATAAAAAGAAGAAACCTCACCCTGCTTTACTACTTGCAGCAGTTTGATTACTTCTAAAAATGAACACAAAGATCAATAGACCTTTCCAGAAATAAAATATAAAATTGTTTTTATGAAAGTACAAATATGATACAAAATTATCTAAAAACAGTGCACAATAAATAGAAAGGTTGTTTTGGGTATTGAATACACTCCGTCAAAGCTCTCTAAATAATTCTGTAATCACTGTAATCTTCGTTTCCATGCAATTAAAAAACATTAAACTTTAAAACAGCTGTAGTTTCTTCTAGAAAAATGGTACAATTTTGAAATCTTGAACATATAAGTACAACATTTGATAGAGAAACAGATTTTGAAATCTGTTTTGTATAAAAAGCAAACAAAATCTTGGAGTGTGACGACACAAATAAATTTAAGTAAAGGTTTATTATAGTTTACACACTTCTAGGGCAGAGTCGGGAAGTACTGTAAAAGGGTCATTCCTCTATTGCCTCGTTAAGCTTTTTCTTGTTTATCAATAAAGGGATGTGACAAAAATACTGTTTTACAATCAATTATAAGTTTTATGAAGCCGGTTAAACTTCACATACTTTGCTTACATGCAACAAAAACATACATACCCATGTCCTGGCGAGTTTGACTTAGCTGGACACTCATGATCGTTTTCATGACGATGACGTAAACAATAATTTTGTTTGCAGAATGAACACAACACAGGGATTAACTATAAAAGACATTTCATGATGTAGTTATCCTATTAACCAATCATATTATATTTATTAGAAACCATAATAAACAAACACATCCATGAGATGGATGAAGTGATATGATTGGCTGGAGGTCACCCTATTGCACATGAAAAATGTATATGATTCATCAATTTTAAAATTTGTAACACAATAGCGAATTGGGGTTTAGAAACTATTTATACTTAAAAAGTTGGGGAGTTAGAGAGTTGTGAGTTGGGGAGATGGAGAGTTTATTTTTTGTCCAACTGCCAAAATTAAAATTCTGTTGCGCTCTTCCTCTAGTAGCCTGTTTTCATCAAGAGAAAATTCACGTGCTCGGAGGCATGTGCACCTTTTTAATTTTCACCATTCCACCTTTCACGCACAGAATTCAAATCCTACCACTACTAATTTAAAATTGTTTTAAGGGTGCAAAAGTAGCATAAAGAGAGGATTCTCTGATGAGATTGGTCTCCGCTATAAATGACCCTTAAAACATCTTCCAGCTAGCTGTATGTTCCTGAGGTAAAATATTTAATGTAGAACGCACAATGTCATTTACAAAAGCAACTTCATTCCCAGGGCTTCTTTTCCTTTTTTACTTGAAAAGAAGCCCTGGGGACGAGGTTGGTACAAAAGGATATTTTATTCATCAGCAACATGACTAGCCAGGAGTTCCCAGTTTTTTCTCTCTTCTAATCCAAAAATATAAAGGTAAGGATGGAGAGAAAAGAGTTGGATACCAAACCATCTTCTCAACCGTCACTTCGAGGAAACCCCGAATTTGGATAAGCCAATCAACGCAATGTATCTGACAGTTCATTTAAAAATGGCAGAATCGATTATAAACAAATTAGCTTGCTAAAAAAGTTTAGCTAGCTAGCTATAAGTTTTAGAGGTCACTAGCTAGCTAAATACTTTAAATATATATACATATACACTACAAAATGACTTTATATTCCTAGTAAAACTTTGAATGAAGTATTCATTTACTGTTTTGAAGTATTAAATATCCCCAGAATAATAAAAAAGCTTTAAAACACATAAATAAAACTTGCCAGCAGAAACTGACAACGTCATCACTGATTTCGTTTTCACATCAGATCGCAGCTTTTCTGCAATGTTTGGATGTTTTAAGTAAGGACTATGCCTTACGACTTGTCTTTTACATCTTATATTTAAAATTATTGCATGTATATAACAAACATTAAAGATTATTACCAAGAGAAGAAGTTGACCTAATATCACATGCTGTGTCAATATTTTTAAAAATGCACCAATTTTTTAAAAAAGCACTAAGGAGGAATACTCTCTATTTTAAGTATTCCGTCGCCGGTTAATTATTGTAAAACTAAAATGTCGGCCGTAACTCACCAACTCACTGACGTCAACTCACTAACTCACAACTTCAATGACTAAAAGATTACCAATACCCTAGCAAATTGAGTCACCATATCGAAAACTAATAAGCTAGTTTTTTAAAATCAATATACACAAAATAAAACAAACACACAACCACACTTAAAAAACCTTTCCTTTTAGATTAAAACACAAAACAGAAAACTGACCTTGAGAGACATAATTATTATTTTCACCTCTCCAATGCCTCGAATAATTGCCACACAATTGAGGTGACAATTAATAATAACAAGAAGTGCATATAACAGCTGTGATGTGATGGATTTGAAGTATCTTAATAATTACATGTTTGGGCAACAATTACATCTGTAATGTATTAATCATAACCGGTTTGAAGCCAGTATGGGTATATACATTTCTGAAAAACCTCTGAGGGAGAGAGTGAACATGACAATATCTGAACTATACTTATCTAGCCAAGTTTAAAGCTGGTATTGATTGATTTATCTTGAATTACTTATTTTAAGTTCACACATTTCTGTTTGTCATGATGCCACAAATCTGAAAACATCATTATTTACAGACCATTATAAGTTTTCATTAAAGAGCAATTATTGACAAGATACCAACAATGAGTAGAAGTAGAAACCATTGCCTGTATAGAAATTGACACCTGTATAGAAATTTGTTTTACAAAAATATAAAAGTTTTCGTGAAATTTCCAGACACTGGAGATTCATAACATCTCAGCTTTTACTCTTAGCACTTAAAACAGTCATAGCTGTAAATTGGTTTCACTCAGTTGCAAATAGTTGGTACTAAAAAGCATATAATCGATGGTTTATGTTAAGGGCACTTGTAGCCATTTTCATATCGATTTTTAGTTAACTCATTTTTTAAAAGCCTGAACATCTAAATGATACAAATTGAGCTGTAAAATAAATTCTATAACTGCTATTTTATGGTATACATACTTTTACTTCACCATGGTTAGATGAAGAAAAATATGTACGCCTTTAAT
>JANTOQ010656897.1:0-10294 GCA_027564595.1 Bythotiara depressa
TTCAAACCAATCAAGAGAAGTGTCATGAAAGCCAAAACACCAGAGTTTTTTTAGCAGAATTTGATGGTCAACTGTATTAGAGGCCTTTTTGAAGTGAATTAACATAGCACCAATTCTTACTCTTTTTATCAAGCTGATTAAGAATAAAATCCGAAACATCAAGAACAGCAGTTGTAGTTGAAAACATCTTCCTGAATCCAGACTGTGTGTCATCAATTTAAATAGCCTTGATCATGACCAATTTTTCAAAAATCTTCTTAGGAATTGGTAATATATATAAATAGGTATATATATAGTTGCTGTAGGTTCAGTTTTAGATTCACTTTTATATACTGGTGAGACCCTGTTTGATTTCCAACGTTTTAGAACATAGCCCATCCATTAAGATGTGTTGAAAATCTGTGTCAAAAAGACTCTCAGTACAGGGAGAACTTGCTTTAAGTAATTTGGTACCAATTCCATCCAATCCTGTAGCTTTTCCATAAAAATGGTCTTATACTGTTTTTTGTCAAATATTTTGAAATAGAAACAGACATGTCAACCTAAAAAAAAATTGAAACCTGGAGATTTTGGTTTTTGAATTGGAAAAAACAGGGAGATTTTGTCAAAAACACGGAGATTTAAGAAAAAGATCAAAAGGTCCTATAATGAGTAAACAAACAAGTCTGTAATATCTTAAACAAGTATACAGTCAATAAAAAGGATCTAGAGGGTGTGCAAGCATGTATGATTGCAACTTAATATCAGAATAATCAACAGAATAATCATTGAATCACCGTATTTTTCGCAAAATACTTGCGGAAGATGAAAGAAAAACTTGATATATAGGGTGAAACATATTAAAACCGGGACATTCGGGGATTTGAAGATAAGGAAAAAAAATGGGAGAAAATAGTTACAAACCGTGAGACCGGGAGAAAAGGGTTAAAACTGGGAGTCTCCCGGCGGCACTGGGAGAGTTGACAGGTCTGTAGAAATGTATTTGGGCTAACAGGAGGATTTATTTTAGATTAATCTGATGAAACTTTTGAGGCTAGAGTGGCACCAACAAATAATTTATTAAAAATATTTGAATTTTCTTTTGGGCCAGTTTCTTCAATACCATCTGTATCAACTACTCTTTTTGCTTGAGTTGTTGTAATTTTACTATTTGGAACCAGGGATTTTAGAGTTTGTCAAAGTTTTCTCAGTTGTTTTTGATATCCTCAGAAAGTAAACTAGTATATATACAGTATATAGCGCTCGTTTTTTAGCCTATTTTTCATATTGTTAACATGGTTCCTTTTTTCTTTGAAATTGTTCCAGTCATTGAAGGATTTACTTTTAGATGCATATTTAGCAAAATCTTTTTCCCAGTTGGCTAACAGGAAATCATCAGTGACCTATGCTTCAATCTGGCCTTTAATCCGATGTGTAACATCGACACACTTCACCTTGCTATAATGGTGCCTGTGTTTCTTTTGCTTAGATGTTGTCCAGTCGACTGTCAATTTGGTCAGTGGTCCAGTTGGGGTGCTTGTCCTGCTGCTTGTGAAAAATTTGGCGCTGCAACCAGAACAAGAACAATCACTAGACCAGCATCCTGCAATGGAAAAGCATGTCCTGGTAAAATTTCTCATAAAGCATGTCAGGGTACTTGCTGTCCACGAGATTGTACATTTTCAAATTGGTCAAGTTGGGGAAAGTGCACTGCTGCTGCAGGTAGACATTTTTTTATATATGGTTCTGTTCACGATTGAGTGCTACAATTACAAAATGGCTACTCTATGGCTCTGATCTAACCAACAATATGTGATATAATGGTAAAAATCATATCAGAGCCAAGTACTCAGCTAGGTTGAGCTTGGGTAGTATAGAAAATTCATGTGCTTTTTATACATAGTTCTGGAATGATAGCTCTGTAAATCCAGAAAAAGTGAACAGAAATTGTCAAAAAAATTACCCATACCTGCTTCCAGAGCTCAGAAGAATGAATCTGACTTAAGGAAGTTGCTAGTAAGTTTAAAGAATATATGTATATAGGACATAGTTTTAGAAAATATTTACTTCGACATCCAATTGGTTCCTAGGAAAAAAAAAATTTCCTGTGAAAAATGATGTTGCAGACATAACATCCTCCATTCACTTTCACTCCCCTAATAGCCATACACAGTGCAGTTTCGATTGTCAAATAGATGACTAAATTTGTTGTCTTACCTTTAGTGTAACTTATCTTCTTTCATCAAAAATTTGTTTGAGTGTAAATAGAGTGTGTAACAAGTCACAGCGACAGTTTCAAAACCTGTATTTATTTTCCATTCACTGTTTTGTTACATCTGCAAGACAATGTAACAGAAGTCAGCTATTACAAAACATGTATAATGCATGAAAATGTTGTTTTATTTAAAGCAGATATCAGGCTCTAATTTAGGCCAAAAGAGCGTCCGGCTTTCGGATGTTGCCCTCTTCCGTTTTTTTATAAATTTTAGTTTAACATAAAAACTCCAAAAACAATGTCTTTATTGGGGGATTGGGGTTAAAATACCCTTTGAAACTACACAATGTGCCCTTAAAAATCAAATGTGCCCTTTTAAAAACATTAAAATGCTTTTGATAAAGTATATATTACCGATCTTTGCTAATTCGCGATTTTTTTTGTTTGTTGTTAACCTTTGTCTCACTTTCTGTCTGTAAATTAAAAACTTCTTTGCTATAAAAAATAAAAAATCTTCCCCACAGTATTTTATTTAAGTTTGTACCAGCATGACTACAATTCTCCTATGGTGGAGAGAAAATGTTTACACCAAGGTCCCAGAATAGAACAATTATGAAACGCGTGTTTGTAGCAGAGGTATTGAGAAATATTACAATGAATGTCTATGGAGGAGCGTAAATCTCATGATGTGATTTTATTTTGAGAATAAAAAGGAAGACATTCTATTGTTATTACAGGATCTTATAAAAGACGCTTTATTCCAATTACATCTTTTCCAGACAGGTCAATCAAACTGTTGCATGTGAAAGAAGCAAGACCTGTTTAGTTATTCTGGGAATTTTTAGAGAAACAATATAAATATTTTGCAATAGGTTATTATCCATCCTATTTTCAAGAATTATTATGAAAATATACACTGTTAAAAAAAGATTTTTTAAGCTAGGAAATCTTAGCGGCTGTAGTAAAAACTTGTGACAGCTTTTTAAAAGCACATGCTTTTTTAAACAAGAAAATTGTAGTAGCTGCAGTAAAGTCACTCATAACAGCTTTGTTAAACTTGAAAATCGTAGTAGCTGCAGTAAAAAGTCACCTGTGACTGTGTTTTGTAAGCTAGAAAGTCATAGTAGAGGCAGCAAAATCTCACTCACAACAGTTGCTTTAAGTCATAAAATCGTGGTAATAGCTGTAAAAAGTAACTTCTGAGAGCTTTTCTAAGCTAGACAATCGTAGTAGCGGCCTTAAAAAATCACTCTTTATTAAGCTAGGGAAATTGCAGTAATGGCCATTTAACAACTAAACATGGGAAGACACAATAAAAACATATGAATTGGTGGAAATGGGACCTTTGAGAGCATGCACCAGTCACCTGATTGAGGCCACAGTACAGATCACGAGCTCACAGGCTCAAGCTAGCGAGCTCACAGGCTCAACAATAACATGAGCTCACAGGCTCAATAACAAAACGAGCACACAGGGTCAAATAATAATAACAAGCACACAAGGCTCCTCCGCACACCATACCTCGCATGCCCAATTAAACCGAGCATATCACTATATCTCAAAATCATAAATCATAACTCAACTCACATGCATGCCTAGCGCCGCTTGGCTGGTAGTATACTCCCTCCAGTCCATGTGTCTTAAATCATGAAATACAAGCCAAACAATAAATACTGAAAATAAAGCCAATAAGTGAAACAAATAAAACCCGAAATGTAATGCAGAAATACAGACCAATGTGGGAGGGATGGGAGGGGCTGCTTGTCAGTGATAAAAGAGAACTACTGTACCTAGCTGAATGAAGCCTTTTATAGTCAGGGACTGGAACTAAGTCATAACTCAAAACCACAGGATGTCACGCCTCAAAACCAGGATACGATGATCACAACACAGACAAGCAGCCATGTTTGCTGGCTGTTAAAACAAATTAACTCACAATGTTCGTTAATTTACTCTTAACAATTAAACATGGGAAGACACAATAAAAACATATGAATTGGTGGAAATGGGACCTTTGAGAGTGCGCACCAGTCACCTGATTGAGGCCACAGTACAGATCATGAGCTCACAGGCTCAAGCTAACGAGCTCACAGGCTCAACAATAACACAAGCTCACATCACAACACAGACAAGCAGCCATGTTTGCTGTTAAAACAAATTAACTCACGATGTTCGTTAATTTACTCTTAACAATTAAACATGGGAAGACACAATAAAATCGTATGAATTGGCGGAAATTGGGACCTTTGAGAGCGTGCACCAGTCACCTGATTGAGGCCACAGTACAAAACAAAAACCTATTTTTTACATTCAGATTTTGGTGAAAATTAAAAAAACAAACATTTTCCATTCATTTGTGTTACATCCGCAAGGACTGTTACATCCGCAATACAACATGTCTTAAAAAAGATGTTTAGACATTCATAAACTTGCCTATATCACCCACTGTTACTCAAAGACATTTATTTTAAAGATTTTTAAGTAGTAAAGTTTCAAGTTAAGATAAAATTTTTTATTGACAGGTTCAAAATAATAGTAAATTTGTTGCGGACGTAACAGGATTTCTTCTATTGCTAACTGGTAGGCATTTCTATTAGAATTTCAAAACTTTTGTGTCATGTAAAGTTTAAAATGATAGGTAGACTAACTTGGCACATTTGTACATAATTACTTGTAGTTTAAAGCATTGTGTTGATGCTTAATTATAGATAAATGCCATGTATATTTTAATAATTCTAGAAAATATGTTCATTCAATGTATAAAGTTATGTTGATAAACATTCCTAAACTCAGGATTTTTTCATAGATTTACTAGATTATTTCCTATATATTATATATATTATGAATAAGCAACTAAAAAGGTGCAAATATATAGAAAGTTTAATTATAGATATTGTACAGTTTTTCAACTGTCACTACTCATGTTGTGGACATAACCAATTATTTTTATATTCATATATTTATGTATTGTAGCAGCAGATGTATGATGATAAAAGTGCGCAATGGACATTTTTTGAATGAAATACATATTATGTGATATTTGTTTGATAATATAGTTATGCACAAAAAATAATTATAAATAATAATGGCACCACGTAACAAGAAAACTTGGAATTTACGAATTCTTCCTGCAGCAACTGAGGAAAATGCAGAGGAAGGAAAGAGTCGCTGGACAAGTTATAGAAAGAAGTTGAAAGATACTAACATGGAAAAACATTAAACCAATTTGCTTAAAGATAGAAAAAGAAAGAAAGCTGCAATACAATTGCTTATATTAGACCAATCTCATAGTGCCCAATACGAAAAGAGGGCAATTCAGGAAGGCAGCAAGATATGCATGCGAAAATATCGTGCTCCATTAAAATTAGAAAAAATGCAACAAACAGACATTTGTGAAGAAAATCCTGAGCATTCAACACCAATTGAAGAACTGGTCACATCAACTCCAACTTGTGTTAATGAAACAATAACAACATAAGAAAAACATAAGAAGTACATTCGATCATACAGAGCAAAATAAAGTAATTAAAGGTCTAGGCAGAAATCTACAGTTCTACATAAAGCTGATAGAGAACGGAAAAGATCAAGGAAACCAGGAAATCATTCAGAAGATCCTATCTCCACTCCACTCCACTCCACTCCACACCAGAGAATCATGACAAGTGCAGAGCTATCGAAAACGAAAAGCACTTGAAGCATTACCAAAATCGCCAACAAAATTTGTGAAGACAGTTGTTGGTATTTTAGAGGCTGCTACACCAAGAAGATCTGCCGCTTTTAAGGAAATCACCGGCATTAACAATGTTGCTAATGCTATGATTCAGGGGGTACCTGTATTAGTTAAAAAGGTCAGTAAAAATAGCACAACTAAAGAAGTTTTTGTTATAAGAAATGCTCTGTAGCAAACCGTTTCAAGAGTTTTGAAAAAATATTGAGTACTTTCTGCTGGATGTTGTGCTGTTGGCATGTGTAGGGCAACCATGTCTAAAAAGATGCAGTCTAAAAACTTAGTTACACTTACAAAGTATGTCTGTAAAAAAAGAAGGCGATATCATAAATACTGAAACAGACTTTTATATGTCAGATGAAATTTCATCACCTGTCTGAAAAAAAGTTAAAGGGAAAGCAATTAACGAAGGTGTCATTATACGAGAAGCCTACTTGTTATATAAAGCTATGTAGTCCATTGTTCAAGGTAGTATAGTTCGTTTAAACAGAAATCACCAATGTTCCTGCCAGTGTCCATATTGTTTAAACATCAGAATGAAGCTTCAATCAATTAATCAATGGTTGATTAATGAATGCACAGCTCAAAAAGATACAGTAAGAACAGCAAAGAAATGGAGATTGATCTCTATGGACTATTAGACATTGTGATGTGCACAAGGACTGATCAGTCTATTACCACAAGCAGAAGGGTATAGATAGAAAATGAAGTAGTTGCAACCAAACCGTGGCATCTTTAGTCTCCTTCTACAAAAGTATTAAAGATTATTGTGACAAGCATGGTTTGACACTAAAGTGGCAGCACTGGGAATATAGAATAATTGTTACAAAAAAATGAGTGGATAACAAATTTGTAGATGTCAATAAAACTAAGAGAGTGCTGATTGATAAGGAGGACAGTTTTACTGTGTTGCTAAATGAGTTACTTTAAGAAATTGAAGAACCAACCAATGGAGTATCTTTCTCCCAACATCTCTTTTCTGGAAACTGGCAAGACTCACAACGTGAGAAGTTGAAGCAAAATTTACCAGATTTATCATTATGGTCCATTTCTGGAGAAAATTTAAAGACGCTATTTCAAGATAAAATCAAAAGTGCTCATTTTGCCATAGCCTAAATGAACATCCATCCAATAATAGTTGACTACCATGATGCGAAAACCAAGGTCCTTCAGACAGAGTCAGTTGTGATGCGGAGTGAAGATTTACAAGATGATCATCACATTGTTCAATTGTTTGTGGAGACAACCATTAATTACCATGAGATACACAATCAGTTCAAGTAAAAATGGTGTACCAGTTTAGTGATGAGTGTTGAATGCAGTATAAAAGTGCTTCGTGTTTTGCTGACATTAGCTTTTCAGAACAAGATTTTGGATAAATGAGAAATTTATTTGGTTCAGAACATGGAAAACGTGTATCAGATGGTGAAACAGGTGTTATTAAATCAGCTTTGGAGATGGCTATCCTTGGCAAAAATATTATCATTGATATGTTTATCTATTGTCAAAATAACTTAACATCTGGCAAGATGAAAACAATTTCAAAAAGTTTGTTTTTTCATATTAATCATGTCAACCACAAGTCGAGAAAGAACAATGTGCAAATTAACTGTTCCTGGTACAAGTAAATTCCACTCAGTGATGTCAGCTGGTGTAGAAAATGGGATCATGTTTCATGCTTTAATGTTATGTTTGCAACATTAAGCAATAAAAGTTTATTCTACCTGTGTATATGAGAGTTTATTATGTTATGTTTAGATTATTTAGAGATTTATTTATAACATAAAGTTAAATTTGTTACGTCCGCAACCCAAATTTTCTGAAAATATATAACGAGAAGGAATAATCTGAATGCAAAACACTTTACAGTCTAATAAGCATAAGCTATATGCAGATCTACTAATAACTATTAAAATCACATGAGCTACTGTAATCTTATGTTCTTACTCCAAATAAAATCTTTTTATATTTCTTTTTGTTATGTCTGCAACTCAAAACCTCTGAAAAAATATAATGAGAAGGAATAATCTGAATGCAAAATCCTTTACTGTCTAATAAGCATACAATATGCAGATCTACTAACAACTATTAAAATCACATTAGATCATCTTATGTTCTTTTAAATGATATATTTTGTACTCCAAATCAAATTTTTTGATATTTTTCCATGTTAAAAGATATTTTTTCTCAGAAATTTAGAGATTGTAGAAGTATGAAATAGATTTTTTTCTGCTATATATAGATCATTGATGTTGATGTTCTTCAGTTTATTTTAAGCATTCTGTAAATGTTGTTGTTAATCAAAGCATAACAAAAATCATTATTTTTTACTAAAATCTGGCATATATTACAGCTCACTTGGGGAAATTCTGTGAATGTTTATGCTCCAAAACTATTTTTTTCTCAAAATTTAATTAATAATCAGTCAAATAGTAAATATTTCAATGCCATCCATTCACTTTTATTTTTGGTCACCCATTTTGACATATTGTAGCACTCAATCGTGAACAGAGCCATATACCTGTGTATTTTGGGGGTCGGTTTAAAATGCAGGGTACCCATGTAGAGTAGGCTATGGTGTAGCTGAGAAAATCATTTTACTCAGATAAATAAAGTATAAATTCATAACTGTAGCCTTCTTTGCTACTACAACAATTATTAGAATTAACTTGTATATTACAAATATTTGTCTTTCAAACTCTGTATTTTCAATTCTCATAAAACTGACCTGCAGTGCTGCTTTGTGTCACCATCTTTCTTTTTTGAAAGTTCTGGCCATGAAAACTACAGACCAGATTATACGGCTGATTAATTTGACTGATGGATTATTTAACACGATCACTGTCAATGACGAGATATCTTGTCTTTGTGTTATGTCCTGAAACTGCCAATGACGAGATATCTTGTATTTTCTGCCCATTTAAAAACACATGGAGTGGTGTGAAGAGAGGTTATATTTGTTTGGAAACCTCCTGTCCACACAAATTAGCTACTTTTATAGGCCCTTCTATCCCCTTCGTCTTTTGTGCTTTCAACATTCAGAAACTCTGTTCTGCTGTAGTCTAGCTAAGTATAAGTGACTATGATGACTGTTAGCTAGCTACAATGCTGGTCATAACATATTGACACAAAGCACCAAAAGTTTAAAAATCAAATTCCCTAGTCCTGCGAAAGCGTTCATTGATATATCTAGGGAAATAATTAAACTTTTCCAATTTACCAATTACTTAAGTCTATAGGTACTTTGGTAGAGAAGTAATCTTGACTATGCAGCATGGTTGGACAAAGGGTGTGGTCTCACTATTCACCTAATTGGTCAATTTGAGGCCTGCATGACATAAAATGTGTTGATCAGTGAAATAAAGACAATTTGCGATGTTTTCAATTAATCACAGTGACTTGGGAAATCCTACATGGTTTCTCACCAACACCTAACCCCAGTCTTGTACAACTGGCACATGAAGGGATAGGTGCCAACTCACGAATCAGCATAAAATGCCAAAAGTTCCATAATTTATGACCAGGGTTGTAGCTAGAAATAAATTAAAATTGTATTTGGTATTATCTTGGAAAATATATATATATAGGAAATACAACTTGGTACAGATATAGAGATAGACAAGAATCACTGTTCTTCAAGTACTATATAAATATTGTAATGTCAACGTGGAGCATAAGATAGGAAAAGAAGGACTAGTATTTATTGCATAAAGATTCTCAAACTTTTACAGGTACCTGCGAGGTGTAAACATCAATGTCTGTATGTCTGTATGATTAAAACCGGGGGTAATGTAAAGTTTTTATTTTAAAAGTTTTTTTGCATACATCAATCAATAAGGAATTGTAACATGTCTTAAGCTTAAGAGTGATATTGTGTTAATCGATAAGTAAGTATAATTAATAGTCTGGGGTCTAACATGAAACTAATTTGTATAAAAAAGCTGAATTTTGTCATAAATGAACCTCACATACATATATATATTTTGGGTTAAAACCCCTCCACCTCTCTCATTGGAGAAAAGTTTTACTTTTACATGTACTGGTAAAAATGGGGTCACATATCCCCTATTTTATTTTAGCTCTTGCTACGCACAAAGTGTATTGGAATTGCTTGTGATATTTATTTTGAAATAATTACAACAGACTGCCTGAATATTGAAGAAATCATTTTAAAATAGCATTTGTGTTAATATATATAACTATAACAGAAAAACTAAGATATTGCTTCTTTCAGGGAGTAATAAAATCTAAAATATGTAACTAAGTTAAAAGTCAAAAATATAGTTGCGACTAAATAAGCATCTTTTGGGGAGTAATAAAATCTAAAGTATGTAACTAAGTTAAAAGTCAAAAATATAGTTGCGACTAAATAA
>JANTOQ010657008.1:0-10294 GCA_027564595.1 Bythotiara depressa
TAGCAGAAGACTGAGGATGTCGTATTGAAGATCTGCCGACAATAATGGGGGATAGGAACGGATGGAAGTAACGTGTCAAAAGGATCCGAGAAAAACTATCGACTGGGTAAGGTAAGTAAGAATAATAATAATAATAAAGTTTTGCAAAAACAGGTTCTTCATGCGAGTCATTTATAAATTTAGTTACTAATAAATCCTAACATAAATAAATAAAACAACACCCAAATTAATAAATTAATAAACAAATAAATAATTAAATAAATATAAAATCTAACCTGAACCAAACGTGCTGCACTTTCGCATTCCAGGAGGGCTAATCGCAATCTTACTTCCCCCTGCTCCTTCTAGACGATACCAAATCTGACCAATGCTGGAAAAACATCGATAACCATGAGTCACAGAAGTCGTCATCCCTGCATTTGTAGTAATTGTACGGTAATTAGTGCATTCTTCTGGCATTTCTGAAATAAATATTAAAATAATGCGCACAAATGTAAAAACACAATAGTCACAGATGTCAAAATAATGCACGCAGATGTAAAAAACAGTGCACGTGGATGTCAAAATCAATGCACGCAGATGTAAAATACAATACACACAAATGTAAAAAACTGTCACTTATCTCAGACCTTTACACATGACCTAATAGTCTGCTTCTCACATTTCCTACTTGAGTTAAACCTAAATAATCCTGAAAGAAATCTTTCAATAATCCCGTTTCGATTTGAGAATGTTACGCTTTCTTTTACTTTGTTGGTGCAGAGGGAAGAAATATTACAGTTCGGGTAACATTTCGTTACAATTTTACTTTGTGAAGCAATGTAGAGACTGTTACAAAACATACTGGGCTTTGTCGGCGTCGTGAGGCGGTAAGCGTATACTGAGTCATTTCTTCCAGCGCACTCGTTTGTTTTGGGTGAGGTGAACATGCATAAGTTAAAAGTTCCATCAATACAGCCATCTGGAGGTCCAGATCTCGTATTTAATATAATACCAATAAAACCAAACATATTCCACCCAGCGTGGCATTCAGTACCCAAAGTACCAATTCCAAAGTACTTATATCCAACCTTTCGCGCTTTCGATTCACATATACATGCTAGGCTAAAAAGAAAATATTTATCCATTTAAACAATACAGAAAATACGTATTCGTTTGAGAGTTGCTTCGACATAAGTTAATCAGAGTAGAGTAGAGTTTGCTAAATTACGTGCTACGTTCCTTCGTGCCTACGTGTCTTGTATTCCACCGTGCTTTTCGTGTCCTCGTGCTTAGATACAAAAATAGTTCTGACTAAAACAATATATTGGCTCAGTTTTTAATTTCAAAGATAGATTCAGAGTGCATAAAAGTTACATCAATACAGGTAAGGAAAGATGTGGTGCTGCCAAACACTTTATCAATCCGTGTAACGTGCCTGAAAAAGTATCTCACTTAAAGGTCCAAATTATTGAATCTTTAGACCATGGCACTAGTAAGTTAGTCCAGGAACTCTGTCAAAGAGAGGCATATTGGCAATCCCAATTATTTACGATGAGTCATGGCCTTAATACACCTTCTTAATGGTACAGCACTAATAGAATGAGTTATAGGAAATGAACTTTATTCAATGACAATTTAGATTGTAGTTCTAAAATGGTAGTTTACTAGGTGCAATGCCAAACTTGAAGGAATATGCAGGTAGTACGAGCACCAAATTTAGAATGCGTTTTAATAACTATAAAAGCTGCCATAAATGATACAGTCTAAATAAGACTGTTCCACAAGAGTCATTTCATGCTCATTTTAATCAAGCAGTCCACAAAGGTATGGACGATTGGATGGTTATTCTGATTGATCATGCTGAAACGTTGGATGGTATTAGGATCTAAGGCTGCTTAGATAGACCTATTCAGTTTATCTTGTTTCTTGTACTCATGCTCTTACCCACTCCATCAACAGTATTTTAAATACCAGTTTTACTTTGTATTTACTTATTTACTTATTTATTTTTACAAACAATATAGACGTAATTTTTAATAATATTTTCTAATTTTAATGCACGGAAGTATTATCCATTTTGTAATTTTTATCTTATACCAGTTTTACTTTGTATTTATTTACTTATTTATTAATTTATTAATTTGTACATATAATTCACACATGCAACTATTTTAATAACCATTATCTAATTTTTATTAATATTCAATATCCATCATAATACATTCTTACTTACATATCTCATGATAGTTACTATGTGGCATTCATACATGGTGGAATATTTTATTATTGAGGTTTTTAAAAAACTGTTATTAGTCCTACGTTTTATTTTACTGTTTATTTTTCTACTGTTTGGCTTATACCAATATATATAAATAAATGGTTTTCTGATTGCAATAAAAATGTTTCTCTCTAAGAGCAGTACGATATTCATTGTAAAATCGCGTTTTAAAATGCCTAATAACGGTCTGCATATATATTGTTCGGTTGCTTAATTCGGTTGCCGTAAAATTAGAGTTGACAGTAGAAGGTGACGGTTTAGTGTCTATATTGCGTCCAAACAATAGATGGTATGGTGTTATCGACCCTACAAATTTATCCTCGTTTAAATACGTTAGCGGTCTGGAGTTTACAGCTCTCTCTACTTCGATAATAATGGTATTCAATTCGTCGTATGTTAATTTAGCTTTACTCACTCACTACCTATCTCACTGAGCTTTTTACTGTCCCAATCATGCGTTCGTAAATCAGAAAGATGTAAAAACCTCCTTTGATTGTGTGTGCAATATTGTACCTTAGTATATTAATACTATGCTAATTCTGATATGGGTTAGATTTTCCACCACTCCAATTCAGTATCAAAACTGAGTCCGTTCTTCCTGCACGTTTCCTAACTTTTACAAAAAGGTTTAATATTATAATGCAGCGACAATAATCTCCTTGTCTGCTAGTATAACGATATTAATTATTTAGTTATTCTAGAACACTCCATTGTGCTTAGTTTTAGATTCCTTGTTGATAATACAAACCATGGCAACAATATTTTAGTTTGGTTATTAACAATATATAGGAGGAATATTTTCTCACTTCATTTTAGTTCTTCGATAAATCAATCCAGTCGTACGATTATACTAGTATGTCACGAATGTTCCTGGTATAACCTGTATTGTAATGCATTTTGGTCAATATCAGTCTGAAATGTTAAGGAAATGAGTTGCTGTTTGTGACTAATGTAGAGAAGTAAGATAAAATAAGAGTAAGATAAGCAGTAAACAGTATGATAAAATATTACTGTAGGAGGGAAAAATAAAACAAAACATTGTTTGCATTTTACAACTCAAAGCCGAATTTACCAGGGAGTCACTTATGCTAAAAGACGGATATAGTTTAACCGATATTCACCACTTAGTATTAAAAAACAGGCGCAAAATGAATATTTTGGGTAAATATTTAACGAATAAAAAATAAGTTTTACATATGCCATGTGTTTCTGATTCTTGCATGCATTGTGTATTTCAGTTCAAAATAACCTGAATAATCAAGGTAAACTTATATGGGATGAGACAATTTTCAGAGCTTGGATTCCCTAGGATAAACATATGTAAGTATTATTACCTGTGAAGAGAAGCTTGATAGTCTCCCCAGTCAACAATTGATCCAGAAAATGTTTTCGTATTTGATGAATCGTGATTTTGAGCTAACAGATCAGGGAATAAAAAGGGAAATCTAGGATGACAACCAACTTTTTCGAAATCTCTATTACAGGTGACTTCTAAAAAAAGATAACCATGATTTTTAACAAGAATTTCATGAGCTTCACAACATTGTAATATATTTATATACCTCCTGTATATAGTTTCCTCCTTATAAAAAACGTCTACAGTTAGGAAGAGGAACCAGGGGGTCTTATCAGCTTTCAACAAATTTAATTTTTCTCGTGTTCCAATAACAAACTTGTAAAAACAAAAAATGGCAAAGAAATGGGTAACGATTCAAATGATTTCCAGGGGGAGTTAAACTTACTTTTAAAGTAACACTTCTTGATTCCTTTAAACATGGTACTCTTTGCTTCCTATTAAATGAGTCACCCAGTTTGTTAATTTTCGAGTCCTGGAAAGGCTCAGAACGATTATTACGACCCTCCCAATTTATTGAATTTTATTTAAATTCGCTCATCCAAATAGTGTTTGGGTTCTATCGTACAGTATAATACTTCATGATCTTGATAATAAGACACCCAACATCGAAGTTTCTGGAATAACTCTGGAAAGAGTCACCAAATGAGAAACTTGCAGTATAGAAAAAATAGAAGAACTATACTAATTTTAAACTCTGTAATCTGTTGTGCAAAGTTTACTACTGCCCCAAATCGACTACAATGATACTGTATACTCACCACTAACCTCATTAAAGAAATCAAGAAATTAAATCGCGTACAGCGCTCTTTGTGTGGTAGACATTAAGCATTGTGACATATTTAAACTAAACTAACTCCCACTACAAGAAAGGTAACGCATAAATCTATCTAATTGCGACAAAATATTAAGATCGAATAATAAGTTATGCTCCAACAGACGTAACTTACGTAACAATGGAAACTTTTGTTCGACCACTCGAAGATATCTCATGGATTTAATATTATGAATGCTTTAATTGACTCTTGAAGAGTATCTCCCCTTTTAATATTTTAGTCCCGTAATTAGATTCTGTACATTTCGGTTTTAAGCATATATGTTACATATACAGATGTAATTTCACTTTCATTCATTCCTTTCTAAGTTCCATCGTCAAGTTTTTTGTTGTTTGTTTTTTTATTCGACATGATCTTATATTTATATTAATGTCTATAATACATTTGTCTCTTTTAATATTTATTTGTTTAGTTTAATGGGATGAAGAACCACTTTGTAATATGTGAGAAGCCCAGAATATACCTTTTACACACGCACGCACGGGTTAAACTCTCGTTTATTGCTCTTCCCTTCTTTGCAACAACCACATTGGTTAGGTAGCAAAGAGTTGATAAATATATAAATAAATAAATAATTTACTAAATCACCAATTTTATTTCACCGTTCGCTGCTTACCACTTGTACTTCATCAACAATTTCGCATTCAGTATTTATCTCCCTTCTTATTATACCTAAAAACTATTTATATAGCTATCTTACCTGCGCTGGAAATATGGAACAAGGTTGTTATTATCAACCCGATCATAACAACAGCCATATTTCACCTAAAATGAAATTGGACATATTTACAGATATTAAAGAAAAAATGAAATTTACCATTATAATTTGTCAATAAATATATATATAATTTAACCATAAAGAGTCGAATAAATAATACAAAAACTTTTATAGTACAAAAAAAATAAAAAAATCCCGTAAGTTAAAATTTTGTTTTTATTTATTTATTTATTTTATATTTGCATTGATTTATATATACATTTTCTATATTATGCAACTCCTGTTCGCTTGCTGCGGCTACGAGTAGAAAAATATATAAAACAGACTCTGCTGTCATATTTTTAACTCGATTGCAATTCTAATGGAAATTGCCCATATTTTATTATTTTGCCTCGTGGTTTTCGTCCTGATTAATTCTGAATAATGAGACTCTTCAATATCGCTTGTGAATGAAGTCAATTTTGTTATCTTGAAGAGATTATATGCTTGAATTTTCTTAACTTAATTTCATCTTCTCTCCACAGTATCTTCCTTCCTGTCCTTACGTTCAAAGATATGAGTACAAATCCGTGAAACCAGACAAAAGTTTAACAACGTAAACAATACAGGGGTAAGTTGTTGTTTAACAAAGAACAAGCGCTATAAATTACGCGTGATCATAGATGAAAACTTAACATGGCAAAATCGTATATCGGAAACCGAAAATAAAATAGCAAACAGTTTGGGAATAATGTATAAAGCAAACTTCCTGCTAACAAAAAAATATCTAAAAAATATTTACTTCGCATTTGTACATAACCATCTAAATTGTGCAAATATAAGCTGGGAAAGTACAAACCCAAGCAAACTAAAAACATTATATAATCAACAAGAACTCGCAGCACGAATAATCTCCAATGAAACAAGATGTATTTCAGCGAGACCATTACTGAAGAAACTAAATATATTGAATATTTACCAAATAAATATTTTCCATGCTCTCAATTTCATGTTTAAAACGGAACTACAATTAACTCCACATATATTTTACAACTCATTCCAAACAATTAGACATAAGTACCCTACTACCTACTCAAAATGTAACAGAAACTCAAAATCGGAAAATTTGCCATATCTTCGCGAGGCCCCTCTCTATGGAACAAGTTTTTAAATTATAAAATTAAAACAATCACATCTATACCTTCCTTTCAAAAAGCCTTAAAAATCAACTAATTAACTTTGATAATGAATTCACGTTATTCCAATGAACCCAATAACGATGCGTCTGTAAAGATTGTGTAACATGACTCTCCATGCTTAAATAAGTTTACGGTGCTTTGTAATAAGACTATTTTGTCTTCTTCAAGTCGCTGCCCATTTACGATCGACTAGTGTAGTTGTAATATAGACATATTATGTAACAAAATATAATATTTTCTTTATTTTCACTAGTTTAACAATGTATTTATTTTCTACTTTTCTGTTGATATATGGTGAAATATATGCTATAATAATAATAATAAATTTAGAAATTCCTTTTAGAAAAATCACGCTTAACACTTTTAAGCCTGGCGGTCATTTTAGCCCGTGGCAAATTACAATTTTAATAACTTTGAATTGCATAAAGCTATTAACTTGAAATTGTGTGACTTTTCCTACGTTTTTATAAGAAGCAAAATGGCGGGAAAAAATAAATAACATTTCCACCTGTCAGGGGTGTAGTGCCTTCCAAATGTTTGCTAAAACTGATCTTGAGATCAAAGTTTTCCCGTTAGCTCATAACTTCCTTCTTTGCTATGTTCTCAATATATCCGTTCATTGTTAATTCATAGTCTTCTTAATTTCTAAACGAATTAACGTCCTACCACAGCAGGCTCCCCTCCCACCCTCCCTAATGTTTTATGCTTACCGGTCACCCGACATAATTGAAAGATTACGGATATAAATAACTGGCATATTTACTACCTTAACCATATTAAGCCTGGGATTTTGGTGGCTGTTCAGGACTAGGGGGCGGAATAATTTCCGTGGACACTTTACATTAAATGGTTTAAGGAAACGTCAATATTCTTCTTGCCCCTTTCGTGACACTAACTCTAAATCATCAGTTATTAATTAATCGTAAATTACTACTTTTATAAGTTGTACATGTTGGCAAGTTTTCTTTATTATGTAGTGTCGAATGATTATATTTTTTTATATATTTGGTTTGTGTTTCTTTAAATCATGTAGCAATAATTTATTAAACTAACTTAAATAAATATATACAACATAACAATAATAACAATAAACGAACACGAAGAATGCACTACAAGTTACTTACTTGTTTAAATCAGTCAAGAACCTTGTCTTCCACCTTCCTCTTCTATTTGTAGTTAGTTTAGTCTCACTAACTTTTATACCATTCAAAATTGTAAATAATGTGTCATTACGTCTTATATAGCACATTAGTAATATTTCTGAAATTTTTATTAAGTAATATATAATAAATAATTTAAAAGATTTATTGTGCAATATTATGTGGTATATTTATTTATTGTTCTTTCTCCTACAATGAATATTTTCCACAGTGCAAACATACTGACTATTGTATAGGGCCCTCCCAAGGTCACGGTTCAAGTCAAATTGTTATGACCTGTCAGTTAATGGAGAAAGGCTTGGCATCATATCGTTGATCATCCATGGGGACCAAAGAAATTGTATTTATTTGGTGATAACAGCAATGCGTAGGCTATATTCGTGATTTAGATATAAACAATCTGTTTTTATGTTATCCTGACATCGCTTTTAATGGAAAAAGGATTGACCTACGGTAGCTGGTCATCCATGGGGACCAATGAAATTGTGACAATTTGGCGTTCGCGAGAAGTCGTAGGTTGTATTGTTCATTTAAAGATAAAAAAATAATCCAATATTTATGAGTGAATCAATAAGTAGTAAGTTACCAAGGAAAAGATAAATAATAATAAATAATAAATAAAAATATCGTTAGCAACGAAGTTACAAATATTTCAGGACATGTGGGTCTTGGACATTACGGACATTACTGTACAGCAGATTGTCCATTTGAGAAATTCTACAAATTTTAACTTTTGAAAAAAGGAGGTCTCTCCTCCTCATCATCTTTAGTTACACATTACTGGCATGCTATCATTGGTCATCCATGGGCTCCAAATAAATTGTATCGTATACGTGATCACGAGAATGCGTAAGCTGTCATCCTGATTTACATATAAAAGTAATATTACCAAAGAAAAGAAAAATGAGTCACTTAAAATGCTGGACATTGCATATTAAGACCATTAAAATTGAATAAGATTTTCTAAATTGCTGGTCATTATAGCTGAAAGAGGCTACAAATGTTCTCTTTTGCAAAAACGGCAAGCGATAAATCTCCCCTACGTCTCCCTAATTGCGCACGATATCATATTTATATTATTGGAAATTAATTGAATTAATTAATTTATTGATTGTGTTCCATTTCATTCCTAATCGACTATTTCTACTTAAAGGTACTTTTTTAAACTACCATTAAATCGTATCTAGGTAGTTAGTTTTTAATTCCATCCATTCTCTGGGTCCGGTTACACGTAATGGTTCCTCACGGGACGAAATTCTTCCCCGTTTTCTACCAATCTCTTTTAGGTGTATATACGTGTAGGGTGGGATAAAATTTCGTCCGGGACTTAATTCGTCCCAGTCTTCACCATTCACAGATTTAAATTGCCATATCGCTACAAATTCGGAGTTGCAGGGGGGAGAGCCCTCTGGACGGTCGCAAGTGCGGGAAGTTTAAACGAGTATCGTAGCTTCCGAATGATGAGGACATGGCTTTCTAAAAATCTTTAACAAAGGAGATATTTGACATTGAATTTCTATTCTTCTTTATTTTATTTTTCAAATCCGATTTTTGAAGTATTCATGACCAGTAGAAGGTTACAAATGACTAGTAGAAGGTTAAGGGAAGAGACGAAACTCCACCCTAGAAATAATTGCGAATGTTTTCGTGCATACACAAAATTTATTTCAGCCGGAGGAGTAAGTTTCGGTTCAAAACAATTTAGAGATTCTATTGGTTGGAAATGACATCTACATCACGATATTATATTCAAACAATGGAATATCTAGGGATGATCGAACCAAAGAAAGACAAAGGAAACCTAAACACACCTAAACGAGGTAGCAATGTGTCGACGTTATGGGAGTGACAAACTACTCTGCGACCACTTGGTTCTCGTAAGAATTATATGTGGTGGTTCTCCATCAACTGACGTCCTCATTGAGAAATTAAGAAATATAGAAAGATAATACATAATATTAATAATAATCAAATGGAAGTGAAGAGGAGAAAAAGAATCAGGAGAGGATAAATTTCAAGAAGGTGAAAATGAATTGCTGGGATTCTAGATGATACAACTTGTGTACTTTTTGCACAACACTGATAAAAGAAAGAAAAACAATCCCACAGCATAGTTGAAAGTTCGTAGCTATATAGGTCAATTTACACAGCCGAAAAGTTTATACGGACCGCATACGCGGTAAGAATTTTTAAAATAACTTCCTTTCGTTGGACATGTTTTGAAAGTTGAATCTAAATTTCTTCCGTTATCTATAATAATCTGCACAGAAAGCTTTAATTCAGGTCATCGCGGTATAATTGTCATAAGTAATAAAGTCCCCTTACTTAAAGCGGCCATATTTGTTTATGATTTTGACAGCGTATTCTGTTCAGAAAAGTATGTAAATAGACCTTAATAGAAGAAAATTGGTGGAAAGATTATCTCCGCAAAGCAGAGAGATAAGCTTCGCAGTTTTTGCCGTCTTAAGTGGTAGTGCTTTGTCAAATAAGTCAACCAAATCGTCGTTTAGATGAAAATTGTCATGTTTCAGCCCACATCATGTTGCCGGTAAAACTTTTAGCTTGTAATACGTGGTGCTATGAATTACTCGCTTCGAGATTCCAATGTAAATAACCACTGTATTCTGGTATGTTGATATCATAATGTCCCAAAAAAGCATAATTATTTATATAATCTATGACGTTGGATATTTATCCAAAACTAAATTATATTGTATTCGTAAAAACCTCCTTGACAATATTGTCGATTTGATAGGATCTATATCGAATCTCTCAGATGATAGATTAG
>JANTOQ010657341.1:0-10293 GCA_027564595.1 Bythotiara depressa
CACACACACACACACACACACACACACACACACACACACACACACACACACACACACACACACACACATACACACACACATACACACACACACACTTTTAATTTCACTCCGCCATGCCTGTTCCTGCCAGTCGTTTTGATTATGGTTATGTTGATACCACAACATGTAAAACTCGTCACAAAGATTCGTGTTGTTAGCTATCAACATTCAAAATGATCCCTTGATTAGATATGGTTGAAATCTCATAGACACTTACCTTTATGATTTATTAATCGTTAACGTTAATGTTTCTTCTGTGTAAGCAGTCAAGTATTAATATTATTGCATTTTATAACCGCATTCATATTCATCGAATAATCCTTTTTCGTCTAAAATTTCAGTTCTGAGATATTGACAAATACATAGATTATCTGCACGGCACTGGATGAGCAAATTTTCACAATGTATTTCTATTCTAATCATACTATACACATAATTAACATACGGTTACAGGTGCCTGGATTTCCATCAATATTCCAATCGAGACATGAACTTACAACATTCATCACCAGATTTATATGGGGTATTGTTTACCATGCATCTGTTAATTATCCGAATGCACCGTGGGGAACGTTTGTACCAATGACACCAACTAAACTGTATACGGACATACGAGAAGTAGCAAAAACTGATTTTGCATATGCATTGCCAGATGCTCCAACAACGCTGGTAAGTTGTTTCTTTAATTACATGTGGAACTTTAATATGCATGTTTCAATGCCGATAAATTTTCAAAATGATTGTTTTGGTGTTCAAGTCAGAGTTTTGTTAAAAAAGACAACATTCCACTCATGGAAAGATTTGCTAGAATTACATCGTTTAAACTTTTTGTAATGCTTTGGTTGAAATGAAATAACGTAGGAGAAACAATACAATAATCTGTTATAAATATAACTTTTCCAGTAACGTTAAAAATGTTTGCAGTGGTATTAATTATTGTCATGCTGGACTCGAAATAACAATCGATGCCTCTGGAAATTAGAAATTAAGTGGAGCGCATACAAAGATGTTACATAGGTGATATTCCCATGTGTTTATCTGTTATCTTTGATCTAAGAAATACTTTCTTTCGAGTAGATGCCACAATTATAATAATGGATCTGTGGATAAAATTGCTAACATATTTTTCCACAAGTGGTATAAAAGTGACCAAAGATAAGGAACAGAATTCTAAACGATTTCAGCTCATCAATGACTTAAGACGCGAAGATTTTAGTTACTGAAACGTTTAGCACAGCTGTCCAAGGGCTGGTGCTAATTTCCCAATTTTTGGGCATTGAGAAGTGCCAAAACGTATACGTTAGTGGAATAACGAAGCTTTACGAGATGTTTCAAGAAGATACATTTGCATGCGCGACCCTTTATTGCGCAGATTCTCGTTTTCTGATATGGTGCAAAAAAGAAAGGGGCTAAACAGGAATTAGGCCAAAATCCTTAATATAAAAACCCTGACTGTAGTAGGAACGTGAATGTCGGATCCGCACACCCAATTAGACATAGCTGATTAGAGATTACTCACTTATGTGAGACAGGAAGTCAGTGAACTATTACAGAGAGATTTTAGTAACATTGCTTAGTCTAGTTGATTAATAAACATAAGTGTTGAATTATGGGTTCAGGTTGACTAACACTAATTCGTCCAGGTGACTGTGAATGCTTGTCATAATCCTGTAACTATTAGACTTGAGCTACTAGTTATTGTTATGTTCTTCCAGATCAAGACTTTTTTAGGTAAACGAGTCAGGCTGGACTTACGTATAATTTTGGGTTTCACCATACGGATGCCGGCTTTGCAAAAATAATAATTGTTGCTTTAACCCTATTAGTACTGGGGTTGGGGGTGAACGTTTATTGATAATTCCGAAACCGCTTGAGCTCTTAAACCGAAATTTTCCTACAATCTTATAGGTAATTAGATCATGTTGTTTATTTTGTTAATTATTTGTTTCCGTTGCCATGATTACCGGATTATTAACAGGTGGTAACATCAAAATATTGCATTATATATAATTTTGTTAGAAATTCTGCGCTGATTTGAAAAATGATACTTTTGTCTTCCGAATTGAAACACTTAAGACAATAGGATAACATTAGTAAGACAATGAAAATTATTTTGTGACGTCACGTGTTTTCACAATAGTTAACAACTCTGTCAAACTTATAGGAGTCAAGAGTTATAGAGGGGCGTTGGTATCTACCCCGCTCAGTATTACAGAACCCCAAAAAGCCCAGTACTAATAGAGTTAAATTAAACTAAATTATGATTTAAATAACTTCGCCCTGATAACATTTGCTAATATGGTATTACAGTTACTTACAGTGACACAAATAGAAACAATGGAAGAAATAAGAAAAATCACATGTTGTCAGCCGTTAAGAATACAATTTCTAAATATAAAATACTCCTTGATACGATCTTTCTACCTCTTCTTACGCACAACTATATGTTGTAAATTTTTTAACTGTAAATACCATCAATATTTTTGTCTAAAAATAAACATGTAGTATTATATATGTGATTTCAGTTAAGATTTCTGGCTTCACTCATTTGGAGCATGTATTGACATCATAGGTGAAAAAAGTAATCGGGAATTTGTTTCACTGTGGGTTCAGTGTTGTGGTAAAAGACATTAAATCTTTTGAGGAAGAGATATTCATAATGGTGGTAGAAGAACTGTAGATGCAGAGAAGGAACTTATACTTCCTGTAGGTTTTCCATGCAATGAGTGCAACAACAGTGACCTTTTGAGATAAAATGTGTAACGATGTAACTTTTATCAACTTGGAAATATGGCTTGAAATTTTGGTTAGTAAGAGTAAATCAGGCGCGAAACCGAATTATACAGTTAGCGGGAATTAAATCCGCGGGAGGAAAAATCAGACGGACACTTGAAGGGTCTATCGCGCTTAAGAGGCTACTATTTTGAATATTTTTTCTGTTCCACATTCAAACATTACCCTTCAATGTCTACTTAATTTGACAGATTTCAAAATACTACAACATTACTTCTAGAGTAAATAGGATTTTCTTACTTTGCATGCTGGCTTACTTTTCGACGAGGAATTCAAATATGACGGATGTGTTGAACAAACAAGAAGAATATTCAAAATGGTAGCCTGGGTAGCGCGATAGGTTTATTGAAAGCAGAGGAAACATATTTTGAGGAATTAATTTAATTCAATAAAGCACAAATAAGTGATACGGTTGGTGTCAAAAGAAGTTCGACTGAATCATGTTATCTAAATTATTATTAACGTATCTGGTGGCGGTCCTATTCCATTTGTCAACTGTTTATATGTGAAACAAGATTATGTACTCAAAGTTTGATATGTTGAAATATATTTTCAGTTACTGCAAACATGAGGTATCATGAGTACAGAAATGCTACTAAACTTCATGTTTCAAGATGTTTTCAAGCATTCCAAACAGGGAGTTTCAATGCTATCTTGTGAAACTTCATGTTTCCAAACGCCTTCATTCTATGTAAATGTGAAGATTCAAGCCGATTGAAATGTTTGGAAACACTCTATTTTTGAAGGTGTTTCGCTACATTTCCAGCACTTGTAAATTCGATGTTTCGCATTAAACACTATGTAGGCAAATAGAAATACTAACAAAATCTTCAATTATGACAATTATTATATAATATTTCTTTTATGCAACAAAGATATTTGCTTATATTTTCTATTCGTAGGTGCGTAGCAGCATTTTAATCCATTAGAGATATTACAGTTTGATTGTATCGATTATTTATTGTTAACATCCACATTCGAAAGCACTGTGAAACTTTTTAAGCATATAATATAAAGTTTATATTGTTTGTCAAATAGACGTCGGCATTTCAAAGTTGTATCAGCATTGGCTTTTCAGTTCGTCTAAGTGGAGAGTTACGAGAAATGGAGAGAGTGCTACGAGAAAATGGAGAGTTACGAGAACAAAGTCGAGAGTTACGGAAAACCACGCTAACTTTTTCATATGCCACGCCCATTTTTCCTAACTCTCCACTTATTTTCGAAATTAACATTTGGAGAGTTACGGTAACTCTCCACTTATCTTCGTCGTTAGGAAATGGAGAGTTTCAGAAGTTGGAACCTCTCCATTTATGTTTTGTTAATTTTATATTAATTATCAAATTACCAATTGGTGAACTTTCGAGATCAAGTCGAAATTCTTAAAAATCAACTTTCTGAAATTTTAGAGTACAAGTATTGATAAGAAAACTAATATTTGTCCCTTTTTAATTTCGCAGTTTCAATATTTGGAAACTTTACTGGTGTTTAAATTAATGCTCAATTTTAGATTAATTTTAGATTTAGATGGTATAAATGAAGTAAAGGTGCCATAAGAAAAGCTGACCCTAACTTCTAACAGCAACGTTTCTGCTCCGTTACTGGTCTCTGAACGACCAAAATATTACCGCTTCTCCCAACTCTCCATATTTTAACGACCATGGTCCTGGTATATGAAAAAGTGGGCGTGGTTTTCCGTAACTCTCCACTTTTTTCCCGTAACTCTCCATTTTCTCGTAACTCTCCATTTCTCGTAACTCTCCACTTAGCATACCCATTGGCTTTTAGATGTCGCGCGTCACAACTAAAATATGAAATAATAGAGACGTTTATACTACTTCCTGTACCGGCTGGTGTAAAAATAATTAAAAGAACAATCCTGTTCTTCGGTAAATCTTCTTTACACTGATGTTTCTAATTGTGGTGGCCCAAAAAAATTACCTGTTGCGGGAAAATGCAAAACTCCTATATACCTATAGAAACTGGGGATTCATAGTAATTGTGAGAGGTTGGAAAATTATAATAATTACACAAATATGGGGATAGTGGTTCTGCAATGTAAAAAAAATATTCATTTAGTTAAGTAGTCCAAGTAGATGATGAAAAGTTCGTGTACTATATTTTAATTGCACTCGTGTGAATCATCTCCTGTTTTTTAAATTTACTTACGTGACATTCTCAAGGAAATAAATTCTAAAATGACGGAGGTAACAATATGAAGTAGTATGTTTACAAAATATTCTTATAAAAAGCCAATCACATTAAACAGTTTGAAAATTCTTCTAGCAAAAGAATTTCTCACAAACTCTAGTCATCATGAGACACGTCTGATATTGCAAGTTTTGAAGTTAATCGATTTCTGCAGATAGAACTGTGTGTAGTAATCGATCAAGATATATGAATTTATCACCTACAATCACACTCAAAATATTTGAGATCTGATCTCAAGTCTTTCCTATGTTTCTTGATAACCCGATCCGCCTCTCACGTAACGGATGGTACGAAGGGGAATGTTAGTTTTAATTAAAATGGACTAAACTTTATATACCGCTTACTAAAACTCTCATGTAAGGCTTTATATCAATTTATTTTAGGGGGTAGAAGCTATCGGTAACCTGCTAGGTAACTTCCGGATGAATCGTCTCATGGATTATTATGATAACGTTCAAGACGAAAAGCTCCGTCAACTGGTTTGGAATCATTATAGTCGTCTCAACAGTTGCATACAAAAGAAATTAGAACAACGAAATGCAGAAAGGAAGGCCAATAATCAACTCGGATTCCAGTACTTTGAACCTAAATGGTTGACCAACAGTGTTCATGTTTAATTTTCTTAATCCTATACATACCGACATAATTTGGTATTGATTAAATCGGCATTGCATACCTTTGGGGCCGCCATCCTCTTATTTAAGACTAGAGCAATCAATGATAAAATAATTGCATTAATAATGTTCAAGCATATTAAACGTCGCGTAAAAAGTATTATTATTAGTATTTGACGGTCTCTGTGGTTGTTTTCATATAACAGACAAACCGAAATTTCATAATATGTTGGGAGGAAACACGATTATTTTGGTTTGCGGTAGGCGAAAATATATTTTTTCGCTTAAATTTCGAATCTTGCAAACAAACTGAGAAGCATAATTAATGAACAAAACCATAAAGTACAATATATCAAGTTTGTTCAGAAACAGTTACATCTAGCTTTTCCCGTAGCAAATTTGGAATTTTTGAATATATGTTCTTTGCATGTATGGCAACCACACATCTTATAAAGCAATTTGTTGCTGCTTATGTGATTACGACAGAGAAACCATGCCCTTTGCTTGAATCCACTCATAGATGACAACCGCCCATTTTCTCGGCCAAACTGTGGTTCTAGCTTAGGAAGTGGAACGGCAGCTGTAATAAGCGCACCGATGACAAGCGAAATTTTATTCTTGATGATTGGTTTTAGTTTTGACGTGTCTCGTCTTTCAATTTGTGTTTCAGGTCCATAGACAGATCCACACTATATTCAAAATTTTGCTTCAAAAATCAAGGTCGCTATTGAGAAATGGCTTCAATATACTGTTGTTCTTCGTCTTCGTTTCCATCCATATCAGCCTGTACAAAATAAACGGGAGATGATATTGTACATAATTACATATCGAAGATATTGTAGGTGTTGTAATGCGATATTTCAGATTGATTACATGAAGAAATATTTTTTAATCATTATAATTGCTTGGATCTAAAACTGACGTTCAAATATGTTTTCTGCTATGCTTCCAGTGAAAATGCTGAATTTAAGTTTTTCGGTGGTCTCCTGCTACTAATCAAGTCAATGGCTGTTACCGGGGCACCTGGCATATCTGCGCGTAAATACTTTTGGAACAAAGTCGCAATACGGAATTAATAAAGGTCATAGAATTTCAGACTTTTGCGGCGCGCTCTGCCTCATTGACGGCCGATTGAATTTGCTTGGCGCTGCCAAAGCGTCATGCCGGTAGGAATAGGCTTAATATAGTGCATGTAGTTTACTAAACAATAGACGTAGTATTGTTTTTTCTGGGTTATTTATTAAAAAGGTTCGTTGATTGTATTGTGCGACCTATTTAATCTAAAGTGAAGTATTTTCATGACATTTTATCAAATATCAATTCATATAAGGAGGTTGTCTCGCACAGGCTAAATTACAGGCTAAGTTACATTAACTGATTTTACATCCCCTATTGAACATAAAATTGCACAAACATCTAAGAATCTAAAAAATGTAACAAAAATAGCAAACAGCCATTTTATAATTTAAAGGGTAATTTTTCCCTTACATACACAAAGAAACACGAAATGAAGTCGAAAACCTATTTACAAGTCTTGGGAAATATATGACCCACCATTTAGGTACAATTTTCTATATGTTTGTATCCACAAACTTGTACAAAATATTTGAGACTTTTGCGGTGTTAGGTCCCTTTCATGTTCCCTCCCTAGCTAGTAAGAAACTCCTTAAAACTAGAATGGGTGTAGGTGTTGATTGTTTAGTATTATGTGTTGATATTTATATTAATTTCAAGTCCCAAAGGGTTAGTATATTAAACATGTTGGTTGTCAAAGTATTTAATTATGTTGTTCTATGAGAATACACATAACGTTATATATGGCATGCATTTTTGTCTGTTTAATTGTTACAAATTTCTCATAAATGTGATAATGTTTCACAAATGCCTGTATGTCTTTATATATTTTTTAATATATTCCCTTTTGTACAAGAGTTTACTAAGCATAATAAACTCTTTTATAACGGTCTTTCAAATATCCACAGTTATGTCTAGATATAATATTTTATTCCTTCATGAATTAATTTTATTCTTATGGAATCTACAAATGATACTTCAGTTATCTGGTGACGTTGAGACTAACCTGGGGCCTATTAATAATATCAAAATTTAAATATTTGTCATTGGAATCTAAACAGCATTGCGGCGGAGAGTTTTGTAAAACTTACTATTTTAGAAGCCTACATTAAAACACACAACTTTGATATTATATGCCTATCTGAGACATTTTTGGATTCTTCTTTTTCAAGTGATGACCCAAGGTTGAGCTTGTCAGGTTATTCCTTATTGCGATGTGAACACCCCTTTAATAAGAAAAGAGACGGTGTCTGTATTTACTACAGGGACCATCTTCCAATAGTCTCTAAACCTACCATTACTTTATTAGATGAATGCCTCGTTTGTGAACTTAAAATTAACAATAAAAAATGTTTTATAACAGTTATATGGGTCACCCAACCAATCAATTGAATCGTTTGACGACTTTAAAATTAAGTTGGAAAAAGCTATTATTAATATCAACAATAATGATCCATATATTTCTATTTTTATAGGTAACTTTAATGCTAGGAATACAGATTGGTGGGAATGCTACACTAGTAATACGGAGGGTTTGGAGTTGAATGACATTTCATCTCGTTATAATTTAACTCAAATAATTAATAGTCTCACTCATATTCGCCCTAATTCCGGACCATCATGTATTGATCTATTATTTACCTCACAGCCAAATCTTATTATAGAAAGTGGTGTTCAAACTTCCCTATCCAAAAGGTGTCATCCTCAAATTATTTATGGAAAGATAAATATTAAAAAGATTTTCCTCTACGGTATGAGCGTCTTGTCTGGGGCTATTCTAAAGCTGATATAAAACTTATAAAAACAAGTCTTTCACAAGTAAAATGGGATGATGCATTAATCAGGCTTCACGTTAACGACCAAGTTGAATTCTTTTCAAACTGTATATTAAATGTGTTTAGTTCTTTTGTACCTAGGAAAACTCTTATTTGTAAAGATAAAGATGCAGCGAGAAAGCAAAGATTTACAAAACATAAGTAAAAAAAGGTCGTCCTGATATAGGCAGAGAAGATCTTCGCAATATCACGAAACGGACTCCTAATTTAATTAGTGATGCCAAAAGTAAATACTTCACAAACCTGGGAAATAAATTTGAATACAGAAAAGAAGAAAAAAAGGTGTTGTAGGGAAACTCTGAAGAGTCACACTTACCAGTGTGTTTTCATGAGAAACAAGAGAAATTGTTCCGTATATGGTAGAGCATCCATGATTCCATCCATAACCAATCTGTAAATAAATGTAAACTGAAAATGTTTCGCTAAGAGATTCTTTATGTACATAGCCGCCATATCATTGCATTTTGATTATCCTGGCGCCTTATATTATGGGCAGGATTGTCTGGAAAACTAAAATAATGGCCCAAAAAGCAATAGTACCATAAATTCAAAGATTCGTAACTATTTAACAAGTTCGTAAAACAATTTCAAGCAGTGTAGCGACCATCCATAAAGTAGGTACGCAGTACAGGGGAAGGGGATTACACCAAAAGCGTACTGGTGCGTACAGGAGGGACGGTGCTAAATGCCTAGCCTACGTACGCTTTTTAAAAAAATAACTGTATTTTTGTACCTTCCACCTATCAGTTTCAACTTCAAAATGAACACATTCCTTTTATTAGTTCCGGTTTATAACATGTAAGTTCACATACGACGGATTTTCTGCCACACTTTCTAACGTCAACACGTGCCATGTAAATTGAATTTGATTGACACATTTTTTCGCTACCATATTTCACCCGATATCTATGGTGACAAACTTAATTAATCATTGTTGTTGCAACTTGGTGAACTTTTAATAATTTGAACAACTCAGTGGAAAAGTAAACCATAGCCGTTCCGTTGACATTCATTGGCTTGTAAGTTCTATAGAAAAATAATGGAATGGGGGGAGGGGTAATAGACTTTGCGTACGTACGCTAAGAAGAGGGGTTAAAAAGCGTACAGGTGCATACAAGAGATGTGGGTCAAATTTTAACCGAAATACTGCGTACGTACTTTATGGATGGTCCCGTACCATCAAGGGAAATTATTTAAATAGACCAAGGAAGAAAAAAAACAGTGGCTAAATTTCACAGGCTGTCGTTGCTGGAATTTTTAACATAGATTCTACAAAGACTCATGTTGAGAAGTTCGTTGGATTAGTGTGTGATTAGGGCATAATTCATGCATTTTTTTCTGGGCAAAATATATTTACTTTAGTCTACATGACAATAATTATAGATAGATAGATATAATTTATTTTTAACTCTGTAAGTATATTTTACATTCAGTATCCTAAATTCAATAAAAGCCGTAAAATCCTTAAATAAATACTTAAGAATAAGATAAATATTTACAAGTTTATGGTTACTTACAAAGTACGGAAAGCTCGCAGAAGACCTCATGTGGGTCTTATCAGCGAGAATCGTGCATAAAACGTAGTTAACTCGTTTAATCAGACTTGTTATTTAGAGAAAAAAATTCGAAAGTTTAGTAGTCTAGTAGGTATAATATTTTTAGAAATAAAGATAGATGTCTTCAATTTCACCGAGGTGTTTTTTAACTTTTTCTTTGAACGTTATGAAACT